>JANHFM010009658.1:137535-148265 GCA_032468115.1 Grayia smithii
GCCAACATGGCAAGATAAACCATCTACTATACATGGATGACTTAAAACTGTATGCGAAAAGCCCCACTGAACTTGAAACAATACTCAACATAGTTCAACTGTTCAGCAGCGACATCAGAATGAACTTTGGACTTGAAAAATGTGCTATACTATCCATGCAGTTAGGAAAAATGGAAAAAATAGAAGGAATAGAACTGGGAAATGGAAGCATCATGAAAGCATTAGCAAAGGATGACTGTTACAATACCTAGGCATATTGGAAGCAGATAACAATGGAAAAGTCAAAGAGTCAAAATGAAAGGAATACGTCAGGAGGGTCCGCAAAATATTAAAATCAAAACTGAATAATGAAAACATAATTAAAGCCATTAATACATGGGCAGTTCCAGTAATATGCTACCCAGATGGAATCATCAACTGGACTGTGGCTGAATTGGAAAACCTGGACCATACATAAATACATAATAAATACACAATACATAAACTTTTGAATATGTACCATGCTTTACATCCATGAAATGACACCGACAGGTTGTACCTGCCAAGAAGAATAGGGGGCAGAGGGCTGTTGCAAATCCATCAAACTGTACAACAGTGGTTCTCAACCTTCCTAATGCTGCAACCCTTTAATACAGTTCCCCATGTTGTGGTGACCTCCAACCATAAAATTATTTTAGTTGCTACTGCATAACTGTAATTTTGCTACGATTATGAATCGGAATGTAAATATCTGATATCAATGTTTTCTGCTGTGGTAGAAGATAAGAGAAGCCCATTCTTGGGATTTTTGCACTGGGCCCAGGCTTCTTTACTGCCCTTTCAGGGGCAAATCCATCCGGGTGCTTGTTTTCTGTCTGCCCCAGAGCTCACAAGAAGCCATCTCCACTTCCCGTTATTTGCACTTCTGCCATCCAACCTGCAGGGCTAAAGGCAGTGCCTGAAACCTTGGGAAGAAGTGAAGGCTCTGCAGCCTAGGTGCCGAGCAAGGATTCCAGGAACAATAACAGAAGAGCCAGGGTTGCAGGAGCAGAGAGATGGGCGCCCTCCCCACTTCTCTCACCCCACTTAGGCGACCCCTGTGAAAGGGTTGTTCGACCCCCAAAGGGGTCCCGGCCCAGAGGTTGAGAACCACTGTTCTAAATGAAAAAAAAAAGTACCACAACTGAGGCCTTGCTGAAAACTGCTCTTTCTATGTTGCTGCCGCCATTATAAGACAATATAGGGTGATACTATGGTGGTACAATTGAAGGTGGTACAATTCTCAGCCCTGTTTCTGCTTCACACACATTCAAAGCTTTTCTAAGCTGGAGTTCCTTGTTGGGCAAGTTACAGCTTCAGTGTTGCAACCCAGGGTGAGTGAGCAGGTGAACCAAACCACCTGGGACGCCAGGATGCTGTAGAGATTGAACCCACAGAATTTAGAAGCACTGGAGTGTAGCACTGGAGTGTTGCAAAAGAAGATGACAACCACAGTGAGCCTTTTACCAAAGCCACAGAATCCTGGTTCCTCTGTTCTTTAAACCACATATTTTGCATATATATTATATACTGTAGGCATATCTCATATCCAGAGATATGAACAGCTGTAGTGACAAATGAACCACTTATGCATCCTTGATTGCATAATTTGCCTAGAGGATAGATACATAATGATGCTGGAATTACATATAATCAACTAAGGAAAGATGGTTTGGGAAAAGAAAAAAAAATCACTACCGCAACCACAACTCCAACAGCTTCTCCCTAATTCAGTTATTTTATTAAACGAAATGGTTCTAAGGCGGAAATCCTTTGAAATTCCCCATTAGAATCCATGTACTACAATTTACTTTATAAGACAAAGCTTGTGTGTGGGAGTTGGTATCAAACAAGGCACCTGCAAACTGTGGAGCATCTTCTCTTTTCCTTCAAAACGAAGGGCTCAACTTTTCAAGCTATATAAGGCCAAAAATGTTCACTTGGCTTTGTTTTTTTTTTTTTTCCTTTCCATTATTTCTATCGATTATGAGAAAAACCAGCACAGGGTTTGTTTGGGAAGTCAGTAATAGCTGCATTGCATAGAAGAAGAAGAGGAGCAAAGTGAAGCGTAAATCCAGATCTTTTTAACTGAAATAAACCTGGGTACTTCCTAAAATGAATAAATATTTATTCATTAAAATTATTTTTATTTATCTCATTTGTATAGCTCCCAATCTCACACTGTGATTCTGGGTGGCATGCATAATAACAGCAACAGCAATAGAACTTATATACTGCTTCACAGTGCTTTACAGCCCTATCTAAGAGGTTTGCAGAGTCAGCCTGTTGCCCCTAACAATCTGGGTTCTCATTTTACTCACCTCGGAAGGATGTAAGGCTGAGTCAACCTTGAGCTGGGCAGGATTGAACTTCTGATAGTGAGTTAGCCTGCAATACTACATTCTAACCACTGTGCTACCATGCCTCATGTTTTATTACTGGATAATAAAATAAGATATATAAAAAACTATTAAAAACAGCCAATGTAAATTAAAGAAGATTTTTAAAAAACACACAATAAAGAATATCCTGGAAAAGCATACAAGAGCGTACACTCAATTAGCAATCATATAGCATCAGGTGAGTTGGCAAAACCATGTTTTAAGACCAATGGGGTTCGGGCCAGCCTCACCTTGGTGGGATCCTCGATAGCTTTGATGGCTGTCATATGTTTCTCAAGTTGGCTGACTTTTAAGCAACATCGGCAAAAGCCGCTCAAAGGACCTTGCTAGTGCAAGGCAAATCATTTCTGTCCAAGAAAAATCTATATAGCCAATTGCTTAACACCTGTTGTCCCACATTCCTTCCATAAGATGCCTGACTATATTAAAATCTTGCTTACCCACTTTATATTCAGATGCACAATGCATGTTAATTTAATTTTTCCTTACCCAGGAAAAGGACTGATATCTTTTATATGTCTCCCTCATTGTTCCTGAATGGTGAAATCAATGGTGATCCCACACTGAACAGGAAACCAGACAAACAATTAGTGCTGGAGGTATTGCATTCTACAATGGCTCATAAGAATGGGTGCTTAAGGTAAAATCACAACAAAGCATGTACTATTCTTAGCTGATTATGATCAGCAAAGTATATGTGCAATCACATCATTGATCAATTGGTAACTAAATGTGGCAGCTGTGATAATGATATATATTCTAATAGCTTTATTGCTGGATGTAAATCATTAATCAATGAATCTTTGATTAATGGATGAGCAAGCAAGATTAAATAAGGAAATATATATGAATTATCTTATTAATGAAGTCTTGTGATTTGGATAATCATTAATCAGGCTAAATAGATTTTTTTTCAAATGCTAATATTTTTTAATATAGGATTAGGGGTGGTAGTTACTACAGAAAAGTTCTTAGTACAGTCTCAGAAAGGAGGTGACACCCCATTGCAAAATTCGCATTCCATAGATAATCTAACTATAATGAGAGTTTTCAGATAGAAGACTCCTGACACAGCCAATCCAAACACAGGGTTTATTGGGTAACTTGCATAATCAGGTCAATTACAGATGCAATGTGTCACGTGAAAGTAGTAACTCTACCATTGTAGAAGAACAGATACAACTGGGGGATGCAGTTAGGCACATTTGAAGTCCTTACATTCCCACAAGCACTCCAAGTCCAAACCTTGCATTGAATTTCATTGACCCTTACTTGGCACCAATTTAGTGTTGGACTTTAGTTGACCAGATTCTTGTGTATAGGCTTGAACAAATCTTCTAAGTTGCAACCTTATGGATGGTCCTGATTCTTTGCACCTGACAATGTCTTGGGGACTAGGATCATGCCTCTCTCCTCCCCCTCTGCCATAATCATAATTTTATAGTTATCCTGAATGCCATATGCCATCCCAACTTGAAAAAGCTGGGTTGCCCTTCTCTCCAGCCTGCAGATCTACACATGAAACCTTTTGCAGCTGTATAAAAAGAGGACTGCTCTTCCTCTTTTGCCTCTATTGTGTTTGTCTTTGGAGATTCTCAGTCATCCAGGTCATGGTTATCCCAAAGGTGCTTTTTTTTCCCAAGAGGCAACTGGACTTTCTTTGTTTTTCTTTGAAGACGTTTCGCTTCTCATCCAGGAAGCATCTTCAGCTCCTTCTTCAGAGGTGAAGAAGCTTTTTTTAAAAAAAATCCAATTTATATCCCGCCCTTCTCCGAAGACTCAGGGAGGCTTACAATTTATTAAGCACAAACCAATGTGCTTAGCCATAGCCTTCATTCCTTGTATATTAGGGCTTTTCCCCCCCCCAGCGGTATTTTTACAAAGTCATCTTATTGCCCCCAACAATCTGGGTCCTAAGTTTACCTACCTCGAAAGGATGGAAGGCTGAGTAAACCTTGAGACTGGTGAGATTCGAACCGGCACTAATTGCAGGCAGCTGGAACTAAGTAGTTGTAACTCTTCCTCCAACTTTTCCCTAAACTTCTCCTAGTTCAAGATTGCCTTTTTTAGAGTCCACCTTCTTGTAATCTTTAGCCCTTTCCAATTAATCTCTATGGGATTATGATCCGCCCAAGTATTAGTTCCTATATTAATATCCTGGATCTCCATGTTTAAATCCATGGTTGACCATACCATGTCAATCCTTGACCATGTCTGATGTCTTCCGGAATAAAATGTGTATTGCTTTTTACCTACATTTCTCTCTCTCCAACAATCTTTAAAACTGAATTATTTTACCAATTCAAAAAACGATTTAGGTAGAGTTTCCCTAATTCCTTTCCTACTTCTATGGCTCTTATAGTCTAGATTTCTATCCGCAATAGCATTGAAATCTCCAACTACACAAATATTATTGTATTCTAATTTAGCAATCATATCATGGAGTTTCTTATAAAATTTAAGTTGGCCATCATTTGGAGCTTAAATTCCTATTAGCAGTGTCTTCTTCTTATTTTTTATTTAATTCGATCATCAAAATCCTCCATTCATCATCTGTGCCAATTAGCCTTGCTGTCAACCTTTATTTGACATAAATTGCCACTCCTTTTTTTTTTATTTGACGATGTTAGAAATAATTTTCCTAGCTTTGGATGTATTAGTAATTTTTCTTGGGATTTTTTAATGTGTGTTTCCTGTAGTATTATTATGTCCTTGTTTAACTTTAACAGTTTGTGAAAAAAATTCCTTTTTATTGGGGCATTTAAGCCGTTAACGTTGAGGGATGTTAATGATAATTCCTCTTGCATTTCCTTACTTTTGTCTTGCTCTTGTCATTCTTGTTTGCCTAACTTCCTTATCTTCTTTGACTCTATCGTTTCCATTTTTAGTTAATTCATTATCTCTAATTCTCTCAGTACTCTGATCTTTTGTTTGAGTATCTGCCGTTTCTACTGTTTGTTCTTTAGGTGTCTCTCTGTCTTGTCTCTAATTTCCCTATCGCCTTCATATCGAAATTTAGTTTTAAAAATTTTTCCACTTTCATCACCGAATCTAATCTTATCCTTTTTTCCTGCCAAACCAGCAGTATACCTTCTGGTACTAACCAGCAAAAACTAATATTATAATTTATCAATTTGGAAGTAAGGATTTTATAAGGTCTCTTCAAATCTCGGACTTGTTTTGGGATTTGCCTTAAAACAATCAATTGACGTCCTCTAAATTCTAGTGGGTCATCATGATTCTATGCAAAATCTCACCACGGATCATTTTTTTTATGAATCTTACATGGACCTCTTGGGCCAAATTATATCTTCTGGCATAGTTCGACTGGATTCTGTAAATTTCATTCATCTCATTTGTCATTTCATCTTTTCCAATCCCTAAGGCCCCCGCCAATAGCTCTGTCATTAGATCCGGAAGATCTTCCCCCTTCTCCTCTCTAATATTTTGAAACCTTAAATAGTGTTCAGTTTTTTTCAGATTCCAATTGAATTATTTTGGATTCGAGTTCTCTATTTGATTGCAAGAGTTTCTCGCTTAATTCATCCATCCTTTTCTCGTCCCTCCCCATTCTCTCCTCCATCTCTTGTAATTTTTGTTCATTTTTTAGTATTTGTTATTGAAACATTTCTAATTATTCATCCATCCTTTCGAATTTCCCTTTTAGCTCGCTAGTATCACTTCTAATTTCCCCAATTTCTTTTTTAATATTCTCATGATTTTTCATCATGATATCCTGCATTGATTGTAACATTAATTGTAGTTGTTTGAAAGAACTTGATTTTTCTCTCTGAATCATGTCTTCGATTGATCTCTGGCCAGCAGGACTTAATTCAGCCATCGTCACTTGTGGAGTTTGCCTCCTGCCTGCTCCAATTCTAGTTAAATTGGGTATGCTTGTCATTTTGAAAATTAGCAAATATATCCAATCGTGCCACTTATTTACACTTTCCCTTTCTTTTTCCCTTAACACCTCTCTGGTGCAATTGTTACTTAAGCTATATAAGTTCTTAACTCACCCCCAAAAGTTAGTTACAAAAATTTCATACAGTATTTATTTACAAAGACAAAAGCCAATTAGTTAGAGTCAGGTAATCCAAATAAACAGTTAAAATTTAGATATTATAATTAATCCAATGTCATACACAGTTATTAATATATATATATATTAATTCTTCAGAAATCTATACCTATATGTCCTCTATATGGTTATATATCTATGAACCCCAATGGTGAGTTGGCACATTTGGATACTTCAAGAGTTATATCTCCAGGTTATTTTACTATATACAATAAATAGAAATATATCTTATATACAGATTTCAATCTTACATAGTAGTTATTGTAATTATTATTTTAGTTAAATGTTCTTTATAATATAAAAAGTCTTTACCCAGACACTTCAGCGATCTTTCTTAGCACGTCTGTGCTTTCTTGTAGTCTACACACCTCCAAGATAAATTGTAGCTATCTGCTATACAATCAAAGTCTTTCTATATTTGGTTCCCCTCCAGTCGGAATAACACGTAATCGCTCTGAATTCCATATTGCTAGTCACCTCCATTTCACAAATAAAATTTTGGACTGAGCATAGGGTCCCAATTTTACTCCGAGATTACCTTTTGCCGCTTTCTGAGAAGGAGTCACCAGCTCCTCCGCTCCCTTTTTGGCTCCTTCCTTTTGTATCTTACCAGAGATCATTCTGCTCGATCACCTAACAGAAAGATGTCCTCCAAAGCCATCAGAGTTCTTTGTACCTTGAGATCTCACCACCATCCCACTAAGTCACTGTTTCTTCATGTCCAGCTGTCCGATCTTATTTTTACACAGTCGCCATTTTGAACCATCTCTTCCATCGGCCGACTTCCTCAGAGTTTGTTGCTAAAAGCTGTGCAGCCGCCGCTGCCAGCTCGTCCACAATGCACCCCTTTCTTCAATCTTCGCCCAGAAGATCTAGGACCTACAGGGCCCATCGGACTGATGTTTTGGGACCGTAGAAGTCGCTCACAAGCACGGATAGATCAGAACCACAGCCTCCTCAGTTGACAGCTGGCTCCACTCCCTTCATGTATATTTTCAATCAGCTTCTTTATTCCTTCATAATCCAAATGCTCCATATTATCAAGTTGAATAATTGTTCATCTAATCACATCCAGTTCAAAGCGTATTTCTCCGTTCTAAGTTTCAGCTGCTTAAATCAAAATAAACACTCCTTCCTGTTTCCACGTACCCACCAGGCTGTAAAAGTGGCTGTAAAAAGTTCCTTTTCCACCAGTAGATGTCTCTCTTCAACTTACAATCCCTGAAGTAGAAATGTCTCGCTTTTGTTTTAAATCCACATAAAGGGTAAAGTTTTTCCGTTTCTTTCCTTTATTCTCTTTTAGAATCTCCAGACTTAATTTTAATCCAAATATAATCCTTTTCCAATTTTAAATCTAGGTAGACACCTCCAAAGTCTAATCCAAATTCCAATTTCAAACATCAAATGCCATGTTGGGCTTTCAACTTCTTTGGCCTTCTTCTCTCACCAATAGCTTCCCCCAATGCTAATTAGCTGGTCTTTCCACGCTGGGGTTTATGCTAAAAATTCCCAATTATTGCCTGTGAGGTTGTCAAACACTCACCCGGTACCAATACTCCATCCAGAACTCTGCTCCTGCACATTTCTTATTCTGGGTTCCCCAGCTTCATGGCGATTCACAATGATCGCTGCCCCCTGCTACTGGGTCAAAGAGTTTTCTCCGGCTTTCCAAGGAGCTTGCCTGCTCCTCTTAACCGTCTGAGATGCCTCTCCTTCTACCGGTTCTCCAGAACCTGTCAGAACCTGCTGGATTTCACCCCTGGATTAAACCCTGTTTAGTCTTAAATTTTACCAGTCAGTTTCTCCTTTCCCATCACACACTAACATACGCATCTTTAAACTCTGACTTTTAGCTGGATTCTATGCCAAAATGAAACGTGTTAATTGTAAGCTTCAGAGCAGTTAGTTGTAAAGTACGTACAGTAAGCCTAGCAGACTGAATGGTTGTGGGTTTTGGGACCACCTGGTTCCAAGACTAGTTCACCTTTGACTTTGAATGGGGTTGTATTTCCCCTTTCAAGGATGGTGGGCAATCTGGAGCCTTCCTGAACTCACAACTCCTGGTCAGTGAGTTGGCAGGTAAGGCCAGGAAGGCTTTGCCACAGTTTCATCTGATGCTTCAGTTGCATCCTTTCCTAGATTGGGAAGCCTCTCAGTGCCTCGTGAACTTGTCACTTCATGGCTTCACTACTGCAAAGCAGTCTACATGCACAACTTGGAAGATTCAACTGATATTCAACAGAATACAATGCTGTGGAAAGTTATGGACATGCTTTGCTATGACCGTGTGATATCTTTGCCCCAGTAGTTGCACTGGTTGCCAATTTGCTTCCAGATACGATTCAAGATGCTGGTTATAACCTATAAAGCCCTTCATGGTATCAGGATTTAATTTGAGGGACTGTCTACGTCCTGTGGTATCTATCCAGGCAATGAAAATTGATGAAGTTGGCACATTTGAAGATCCTTCAAATAAAAGTGCTGTCTATCAAGACGCAGGAAGTCTGCCTTCCCTTATCACAGTGCCTGCTCTCTGGAATGAGACTCCCCCTGAAATCCTGATTTTTCCCTTCTTGTTGGCATTCTGAAGAACCATAGAGAACTGGCTGTTCTCCCAAGCCTTGGGCTGGAGTAGCTGGTTGTCAGTTGTTGATGGAATGTTTTGGGGTTTTCTGGCTTCAACAGTTTTGCTTTTCTTTGTCTGAGTTTGATTTTATTGTTTATTTTTTCTCTGTTCTACTGGAGGGTTTTTTTTTTTATTATTGTTTTTATGTATTGTGAGCTGCCCAGAGTGGTTTGGAGTCAAGCAACATCAAATCAATCAGTCCATATATATAAACGTAATGATGTATTTCTCATGTGAATGGTATATCCTTCAACCTTTAAAAAAAAAACCTGTCCTGTTAAAATATTGTGCTTTTGAATATTACATATAAGGTAAATATTAAATGCAGTCTGGACACAATTAGAACAGAGATTCTGGTCAAGCCCCAAAAAATTAAAATAGAGGAAGACTACAGGCCCAATTAAATACTTGAGAAATAAATATGTCAGCAATGGTAGCAGCAGCATAACAGTGTATTAAAAAGAGATATGTCATTATTTTATATTATATTCCCCTCATAATCCCTTTCCTTCTCACTTTTTTCCCATAGAATGTTCTTTCTAACACGGAATGTTCTTCAATATTCAAGTGTCTACATGACCAAATAATATCCCTGCAACCTGCAACACTTCAAAGTGATATTAAATAAGCCCACCATATGTTGTTGATTTAAAAAAAATATTTCAGAGCTTGATGGGGTCTTTTATTATGTGTATGTTTCCTACTGTTTAATGTATAGTTTATCATAAGGACTCATCACTATCCATATGGCTTTCATTATTTATTATGTTCCACTTGTTATTAAACAAATAGATGTGGTTTCCATTGATCCCAAAATATTCTGTGATAACATTCATGGTACTTCCAGTTGGTACTGAACACATCACTACAAACACAAATGGCAATTTTTTGCTGTGTTTGTTACTGAAATAATAATGAGATTCTTCTCTAAAGTTTAATTTAAATGTAAACAATTCTGGTTCACAGGTTCTGAGTCTTCTTCTATGATCAATTAGGGATTTTTATTAATAATTTAATATGAGGCTCAGTGCCATAAAAGCATGATTATTCCTATCTTTTGTGTCTCTGTACACTTTAATGTAATGAGCATCTTGTTACACTTTTGTTTATATATTCTAAATAGATTTTTCCTATCAGCGAGTAATGGTTTATTCCATAGTTACTAAATGCACAAATCAAACTTCAGTTCCTAATAATGGTGGTATATTATGTTTGAATTGAATAATATATTTTACACCATAAAAGTCCATTCAATTAGTATAGTTTAGAAAGCGTTTTGCTCACAGAATCTACCAGTTAATTACAACCAGTAATAAGCAATAATATAGCTTTAATAAAAATATGAAAATAAACTAAACATATTAAAATATTTTAACAAGTAACAGATGGAAAACTTTAAAAGCAGTCTCCTTCTAGCCTTCCAGAAATGCAGATTCCATTGCCCAGAATTCCCGCAGCTATTATGGCTACTGCTTAGAATTCTGGGAATTAAAATCACATATCTTAATTAATTGATTTTTATAGTCTTAAATTTTAAATTTCGCCTGATTTTAAATTCTTATTTTAGCCTATTATATTTATTATCGTATTTATAAAAATGTCT
>JANHFM010009658.1:167786-179347 GCA_032468115.1 Grayia smithii
TCTGCTCTGCTCTGCTCTGCTCTGCTCTGCTCTGCTCTGCTCTACTCTACTCTACTCTATTCTATTCTATTCTATTCTATTCTATTCTATTCTATTCTATTCTATTCTATTCCTTTGTCTTGCTTGGAAAACCTGGCTGTAACTTGACCTAAGCAAGGTTAGGTCATTATCATCATCATCAGAAAAAAAGGAAGAACAAATTAAGTTAAATGTGACATTTAAAATGAAATCTTTTTGGACAGTCTCTTAATATTCACAGTCTGCCAGATGACTTCTAAAGTTGCATGTTTACCTGTGATTTCAATAGTGAAGTTTGGCCATTTCCATAGAGCAGATTTCTATTATTGACAAGATTTGTTATTTTATGGATCAATAAATGGTATGCCATGTGGTTAAGTAAATGAAACATATAAATTAGGATGCTTTAGTATTGCCAGCTGAACAGAATTAGATATGGTTGGTTATTTTGGGTTTCTATCCAATTCACTTCTCTTCATGACGGAAGAACTTCTACAAGCAGAATCAGAAGAGTGCAATTCTCTTTTTTTTCCTTCCCACAATCTTTTCAATGCCTTCAAAACCACTTTTAAAATGTTTTTTTAAAAGAATAGATTAGGGTGGAGAATATTATTGTAATAAATGGAGAGACATTTTGTCATAGTATTCAATACACAATCGAATTCTCTATTAAATACAAATATAATTATGAGATTTCAGGATTTACAGAGTGTGAAAATATAATGGCCACATTCAAACATCTAAAAGTCTAAAATTTGAGATTCCATATTTGACAAATTTGATGGCTGAGGCAATTCCACCACACTGGAGGAAATGCAATAAATGCCCTTGGTACTGTCCTTCAAATAAACTTGTAAGACATATTTATTTTAACATTCTTGATGCTGCTATTTTACTTTTTTTAACATTGACAGTTAGCATATTGTTATTCGTTCTGTAGTTTTTTTAAGCTATTAGTTTCCTTGTCAATTTCTGTGTCTTCTGGGTAGACCTCAGTAAAATGGAATTGTACTAATTATTCTTTCAGGCCAGTATGTTTATGCTGGAAACAATTCACTGTTTTGGACAGATGGAATTATGAGAAATAAAACAGTTGCCAGTTAAAATGACTTGCGATCTGAAGATGTGAAGCCATTGAAATTATTCAGCAGGATGGAAACAGCTGGCAATTAAGGAGTTTGGACAACTTTTTAAATGCTGACTGTTGGCTATTATGCAGAGAAACTTCTTTTTAAAATTCCACTAACATCATACAGCCTTGTATCCATGAAGTGCTTTTTATTGTATTTTAACTGGCTCAGTTTTGCTTCAGAACTGATTCTATGATATTTCCAAAGACAAATTTATTCAGTAGCACATCTGTTTAAGAGTATGATCTAGACTGAGTTATTATTTGGCTAAAGTAAACAAAGTAAATTAAAACTGAAATCATAACCACATCAACCGGAAGAATGTATTATTGATCTTGATTCAAGGTTGACTCAGCCTTCCATCCTTCCGAGGTGGGTAAAATGAGGACCCAGATTGTTGGGGGCGATAGGCTGAATCTCTAAACAGCTTAGAGAGGGCTGTAAAGCACTGTGAAGCGGTATATAAGTCTAAGTGCTATTGCTATATTAATAAGAGTTACAGTAAAAGTAATGGTGTTTTCTTTTGTTCTGAAACATATAATACAAGTTCAAACATTATAATATTATGGCATATTTTGATCCTAATGCGCTTTCTTCAAGATATATACTAAAAGTTCTTAAGAGTGTGCAAAGTCAAATTCACTTTCAATCTGTTTCCTTCAATTTCTCTTCCCTCTGTCCCACAATTTTACATGGTACATCCCAATTCTAAATTTATGTATGCTTACAGATTTTTTTTATTCCTTTATATTTTATTCTTCTGCTGTTATTTTACCCGGAATAGAAATAATAGCTAAAAATACACATAGAAAGCAGTAGAAAGCTGGTGTGTATTGGTCCTACATGCTTAATTAAGTTCTGCTTCATTGATGAGTGAAATTTTTGTTGACATAACTGCCTACAATATTCACATTTACACCAATTTTATTTATGTTCCCTGTTGTTTCTATGCATTATAAATTTACCGTAGTTTTCCATTCAACTACACCAGCTTTTTTGAAATGTTCTGTAGCTAATCACTTTTGGCAGCCCATGGAAGCAACATAGTATGCTTTGTACATGCTCATGGGAACTATTAACTGTGAAGTCTTTGGTGCTCTCTGACCTTGATGGTTTTCTTGTGGATGTTTCATTACCAAACTAAGTAACATCAACAATGATAGAAAGCAGTGTGGTTTGGAATCAAGAAATACTTCCACAAACACTGACAGAGCCAGCCACTAGTTGATAAAAATAAGAGCAAACCCCACTCACTTTTAGCACTGACGATGTTGGTAATGAAACATCTGCAAGAAAACCATCAAAATCAGAGAGCATCAAGGACCTCACAGTTCAACCTTAAGTTACAAAGTTATTCTCTTCTATTGGTAATTGATCAACTTGGTCACTGTGGTTCTTCAAATGTGATTAGAAAAATCATCCCTGTGCAGGTAATTATTCTTGAGATAGCTTGGTTTCAGGGGTGCATGCCCATAAAAAGGTAATCTCCCCTATCTTTCCCAAAACTATTCAGCCATAGATAACCTGATGGTAATTATGAAGATACAGGAATCGCCACATGTAGGCAAGCACAAATAAATGGAGAAGGATGGTCATTGATAAGCAACATATTCTTTTTTCTGCAGTTTAAATATCTTAATATATTGATTGTATATAAAAGTCTGAATATTGCTTGTGCAGATCTTGATTCTTAACTTCTTAGTAGGTTCTCAACATCATGAATTTCCTAAAGAGCATGTGGTGGCTGCTTTTGATAGTTCTTAGGAACAAAGTTCAGCTAAAAAGCCATTTAAGAGATCTAAATGTATATAGTTTTATCAATTCCTGTCTCTCTCTGTTATTTAAAAGTAGCCAATGAGAGATAGAGAGAGCACAAAACACTCTAATGTAGAACATATTGAATCAAATGTTTGACATAAGAAAACAGACTATATCAGGGGCTTTCTTTGCTCATTTCCTGCTGTCATAGCCAAAAATGAAATAGATTTACTTTCTGTATAGTCATCTGCCATATGGAGAGCATTTTTTTTTTGCAGGCCACTACAATCCTCACTCTTAAAATATATTTTAGAGACCATGTATATTCGTCAACATGAGTCTTTCTGGATATGTTGTACTACAGTTCTCATTATTCCTAGCCAGGACATCTGGAAGGGCCTGATAGGACTTTGATCTTCAGCTAATAGTTTATTATTCAACTTACACCACCAGCATATCTTTTATTTGTTTATACTACATATCTCATTCTTGTAAGTACAAAAATGCTATGTAATATCTGTTTAAAAATAGCTTATCTATTTAGTTATGTATCTTTTGCTATGGACATTAGAGGAGGGATAAGAAAGGGAGATTCCATTTTTGGTGATAGTTTCTTCTGATATCTATTTAAAGAAAAAAAAATAAAACACACATACACCTCTAGAATCTAACATCCTGTTTCATCAGTTTAATCATGAGATACCCTGAAGACAGAATTTGGACATACACGAATGCCATTTACACATACAATTCCATTCATACCATTTAGACTCATTCATACCATATGTCAGGGTTCCAAGTAACACCCTCAATGAAAGAAGACTCAGAGACTTGAAGTTCCTCAAAGTTCCATTTTATTAAAGATGTCACATTGGCACATTGGGAAAATCTGAATCTGAAAGCTTCCAGGTTTTCCCCATCCAGCAGAAAGTCCAAGTCCCTGCCCAGCACCCACATGTCCATCACATGGTCCAATCAAGCACCGTCCCAACTGGAGATGCCTCCCAGTTACACCCCTCCAGGTGCAGGGCAAGATGTCCTTGACTCTCTGAGAAAGGAATGTATTTTTGACTATATAACATCCATGCTCCATACAATCCCCCCTCTCAGTTTCCCACAGCAGTAAATGTGACAGGCCTGAAGGCCCAATGCAAAAGATGGCTTCCAGGCCTGACACCGTACCTGTACCATTGGTACACCGTACCATTCCAGGCCTGACACTTAATCATTTATGCATTATATACACATTCCATTCATATTCCTTTTACATCCTTCTCCTCAATCAGAAACATAAATTTCCCATGATTTGTAAGGATTAGCAAGATCACTGTGTCTTCTCTACTTTTCTTTCCATCCCTACAATTTCCCTCATCCCTATTACTACTCAAAGAATTAATTAGGGGGTTTTCTAATGAATGCTGTGAAAAAAACTCTATAGTTGACCATGAAATACTTTTAGAAAATCTGATAATGTAATTTCTGTCCAGTGTGAGTTTGGGTTGAAACTTGCAACAATTTATATTTCAGCATTTTCTTTTTTTACCTAAACCTATAATATATAGTGGTACTGATGAAGGAGAACATTTGTAGCTCAGGGTTGAAATGAGGGGTCCTTGGTTCTCTGAGCTTTGTTGTTTTCTTGCAAACATTTCATTACCCACACTAGGTAACAGGTAACCAGGTTAGACTGACACTGATGATGTTGCCTAGTTGGGTAATGAAACATCTGCAAGAAAACAACCAAGCTCAGAGTACACCAAGGACCCATCAATATATAGTGGCATTCATTAGAAAACCCCGAATTAATTCTTTAAGTAAACATACTGTAAATAAGTGAAAACTATGTGCTCTAAATTAATTATACAGTTCAATCCAAAGTTGGGCTTGGGGGCAACAGAAGAGACCTCAAAAAAAAAATCTAAGCAGGTTCAGACCAAATGGGGAGTCCACTAGAAACATCAAGGCCATGCTCTAGATTAAAAAGTGAAATAGATCATCCTGGATGAAAGCCATGGCAAAATGCTTCCATATTTTTGCCAAGAACTCTGCATGGATATGTCTGGGAAGTGAGCAAGAGCCAAAACTCATTCAAAGCAATCTTTACTGGGTTTTTTTTTAAACTACAAAACATGTTTTCCAGGACTGAAGTACCTTTGAAGAGTGGGCTGCCCAATCATGATTTATAATATTTTAAACAGCAACTTTCTATTCCAGCGCTTTTCCTTAAATCTCTGCCCATGTAATCTTATCATTAGAAGAGAGTATATGTAGCTCAGTGTTGAACTGTGGAGTCTTTGGTGCTCTCTAAGTTAGTCAGGTAAGGAAACACCTGCAAACAAATCACCAAGCTCAGATAGCATTAAGGACTCCATAATCTCATTGTACAGAAAGCTTTAATTTGCAGGAAGTTCAAATCAAGCATGTGCCATGATGTGACAATATTGATTGATTTCAAGAAGCCAAGGAAAGTTGGATGGAGTTAGTGTTTGGATGGAAGACCATGCAGAAATATTATGGCTATCACCTGTTCTTGGAAATTAAAAAAATAAAAACACCAAAAGGCAGCAAAAGGAAGCTCTTTCTATATTGTTGCCAAGAAAACTACACGGACATAGCTACAGTACAAGAGCCAGGATGAACTTGAAGGAGATTTATCTTTATCTTACAATCAGGCCTAAAGAAAGGAATGATGGGTCCAAGAGAGCAAAGTCAATAATCACTATAATAACTGCAGAATGTATTTGCAGGGATAATGGATTTCTTTTCCATCTTTCATCCATTTGTTGTGTAGACAGCAATGCATGAGTCATCGTAGAGTTTCCTGCAAGTCTATTTTCTGAAATAGCCTTATGGTTATATCTGTCATGGGATCAAAGCACAGGCAGCCAAGAACTGATATTGCTTTCATTAATTCTAGTTCTACCTTCCAATAAATCCACTGATGCTATTCTACCTAATTTACAAAAGCTTAAAGGGAAAGAGTTGGTTCAGTGAAATTGTGAAGCTGGAGGCTTTATGGGAATAGCGTCAAGAATTACCAGAGCTGATTAAAAAATGTTTCAGGACATTCTGTTTCCTTGATCATTTCTTCAAGCACCTTTTGAAATGCTGGACTCCTTGCTCAATGTCTCCTGCATTTTGGAGAAGATACAAAAGGTATTTTAAGATGGTCAGAAAGATATTCCCTGTTCTCTATAATTTTCTTCCCGTACAAATTAGGGCTATCAGATCTCAACTACAAAACTCCAGATAGCCACTAAAGAAAAGAATTAAAATTGTCAACAACTCTGATCATCTGGACTTTGTTTTAGTAGGTCTGATGGCGCTGTTACAAATGCAATGGTTCATGCAGCTCATAATAATATCTGGGATGAGTCCTGTAAGAATAGAGTAGAACTCACTTCTACTCCATCCATTTAAAAGTATAAATACTTTGTAAAAGTTTTGAATGTTTCATTATTTCCCGCAATTTGTTTCATAATTTTTTAAAACACTAGCTTGGAAACCAATAGTCCTGTTATACAAATAAGTTTATTGTTATTAAATAATTTCAGGCTGGCCTAGAGTGACCTCTAAAACTAAAAGACAATGCATTAGGTTCTGCCTATTGTTTCAGATTTGTGTTTGTAGAAAGCAACTGAACTTTAGGCTAAATGTATACCCATTTATATGTTAAATCCAATTTTCTTGTCCTGATTCCACATTTAAGCCAGATTTCTCCATGATTGCTGAGAGCTTAAAAGATACCATTATATTATTGTGGAGATTTTAGTTTGGTGTGACTGATCAAGACACCTTTTAAGATTACCTATAATTTTAAGGGACGCGGTGGCTCAGTGGCTTAAGATGCTGAGCTTGTCGATCGAAAGGTCGGCAACTCAGCAGTTCGAATCCCTAGTGCCATGTAACGTGGTGAGCTCTTGCTCCTTGTCCCAGCTTCTGCCAACCTAGCAGTTCGAAAGCAGGTAAAAAATGCAAGTATAAAAATAGGGACCACCTTTGGTGGGAAGGTAACAGTGTTCCATGTGCCTTTGGCGTTAAGTCATGTCAGCCACATGACCACGGAGATGTCTTCAGACAGCGCTGGCTCTTGGGCTTTGAAACGGAGATGAGCACCGCCCCCTAGAGTCGGGAATGACCAGCACATATGTGCAAAGGGAACCTTTACCTTTACCTATAATTTTAAAATTTTAAAAATCCTTGCAAATAGAAATGTTGAAGAGATGAAAATTTCTTTCCTCATATGCTTGTTTGTATAGATTTCAGTTGAAGAACATTTAAAATTTCTCAAATGTGCATTCATTTGCAGTCTGAAATGGTAGAGTACATTCTGCCATGTCAGCTTTTCATCACAAGTCTTAATTTTCTGTGCTTTATATACCCAAATCTTGATGAATGAAGGACCTTTGGCAAGGGCGTGGTACATGAAAAGTCACTATATTTATTTCCATTTTTGTTGACATTTCTGATATTGCAGAAAGATTCCCCCAAAAGTAATATATGGGGGGGAAATGTTTATTGTCGAATTAGATAAATATTTAAACATTTACTCTCCTTAATCCTTTCCACATAAACATGAGTTTAGGGAACATTTATATATATATACATACATACATACATACATACATACATACATACATACATATATATATATAAAGTCAGTTTATGTTCATACAGAAGAGGCTCCAAGCACTTTGAAGTGATGATAGAGCAAAAGTAAATCTGGACCTTTTGTGGAGTTATTGAACATTATCAAGAGTTTCTCATTTCAAACTGTTTAATAGTAATGAGGTACGATCTTAATTTGGAATTGCATTTAATATTTCTCTCTTTTTTTAAAAAAAAAAGTCTTCATTGGGTTTTAAAGATTAAAAACAACAAACAAAAAAGGGAAAAAAACCCACAATGTATAACAAGGAAACATAAACAAGGAAAACTAGAAAAAGAGAAAAAAAAGAACATAATAGAGCAAAACGATATTAAATTATACAAAGAGAAAAGAAAAACATTCTAGGTCCTGACCGGTCATTCTTTAACATCCAGGAGAAGAACAATATAGATATTTACAGAGATGTGCTGATACATACATCATTTCCTATTGTTTATGACAGAGAGTTATATGTATTATTTATATATCCTCCCATAGTTATATTATTCCTCCAGTGCTTCATTATTTTGTCCTTATTGTAAGCCAATCATACCGTTTACTCCAACACAGGCAATATTCTGACTCTTCTTTACCTCTGAGTATTTTCGTTAATTTATCAGCTTCTGCGCAGTCCAAGATCTTTTGAATTACTATTTGATCTGACGGGATCAAATCGGTCTTCCAATATTGTGCATACGCAATCCTTGCCGCTATTATTATGTGGAGGGCTAAATACCACAAATCTTTCTTCAATTTCCCTGGGTTGAGTCCGAGCAGGTATACCTCTGGGCGCCTCTCAATGTCATGTCCTATAACCTCCTTTAACCATCCCTTAATTTTCTTCCAATACTTCTTTGCCTTGGGGCATGTCTACCATAAGTGATCAAAGGTACCATTGACATGTTCACATTTCCAACACTTTGTTGGTAAGCCGGGAAACATTTTTGCTAATCTACTAGGTGGGAGGTGCACTTAATATTTCTCAATACAACTTACAACCACAATTGAGCCCCAAATTTCAGTGGCTAAGTGACTTTTGCCCCATTTTGCGTTTCTTGCCACAGTTATGAAGTGAATCACTGCAGTTGTTAAGTTAGTAATATTGTTGTTAAGTGAATCTGGCTTCCCCCATGATTTTGCTTGTCAGAAGGTCACAAAAGGTGATCCTATTTATGATGACCATCATAAATATGAGTCAGCTGCCAAGTGTCTGAATTTTGATTGCATAACCATGACAATGGCGCAATGGTCATAAGTGAAAACGGTCATGTCACTTTTTTAGTGCCGTTGAAATTTTGAACGGTCATTAAATGAACTGTTGTAAGTCAAGGACTACCTGTACATTTTCCTAAATAATGGCTCCTAAAAGGGCCAGTACAATGGGAACTCCAGCTCATGAGTATGGTTAATTCTTCCTTTCTGCTCATGGGTATCCAAGAAGAGAAAGGGGTTTTAAAAAAATCAACATGGCAGCTGTGACTGAAGAGTGGATTTCCCACTCCTTTCTTAGGTCCATTTTGGAAATAGGGCATTAATTGCACAATTATAATCACATATTGGCTTTTTTGATGCACATACAGCTTGTGGACACCCCTGTTTTTGTTACACTCTCAATTAAAATATCCTCCAAATTGTAATTGGCCCAGGTGTAAAGATGGGAAGGTCTGGGAGAAAAAAAAAACCCAGAAAAATTGGTGGGGGAAAACGAGGGGTTTTTTTCTGTTTTTTTTCCAGGCCTTCCCATTTCTACCCAGGTGGAAATCTTCCACTGGTAATGAAATAAACATAACCAGAAATTATTCCAGGATTGGCAACACAGTAATTATAGGCATTACAGATTCCAAAATTAAAGTTTAGAAAACAAAACAAATTGGCTAAATCTTATGACAGTCCCATGCCCCAGTCAACTCCAAGGGCAGATGTTGGCACTTGTAAAGACTGCTGCTGCTCCAGAATCTACACTATCTGAAGACTCCTCTTGCTTGAGCAAACAAGGGTTAGGAAGCCTGGCTCCTCTTGATCCAGCTAAGCAGTGCTGGACCTGGATGGAGACTTTCAGGACATCCCTGTATTCCAGGGGTGGGTTCTATTTACCTTTACTACTGGTTCTCTTCATGCACCTGCTTTGCGTGTGATTAGCACGTGAATGCTTGCTTTGCTCACATTCGCGCCAAACATGTGCTCCGTGCATGCGCACTACCTACTCTCCTTGGAAAAAAACTAGAAACAAGCACTCTGCGCATGTGCAGAGCAGAGAAACGTAAGTACGGGTGCGTGGGTGGGCTCAGCTCCTGGGCATTCACGGGCGGTTCAGTGACATCACACCGTCACCGCTACCGGATCGCACAAACCGGGCCAAACCAGGAGCAACCCACCACTGCTGTATTCTAAACTAAATTAGGAAGTTGAAAAACATCTCAAAGCAAGCACTGACAGTACTTCCGTACTGTTGCTGAGACACAACATGGATGTAACCTGGCCAGCCTTCACTGTACTTAGAAGCTAAACAGAATTATGTCTGTTTATTATTTGGATAAGACACTACTAGGAAATCTCAGAACTGTGTTAGGCTAGGAAATTAAAAAAAAAAAAATCCTGGCAAACTATTGGAAGTAGTAAACCACCACTACACTTGTGCCAAGTACAATTTTCTTTTGCCAAGAAAATTGCAGGGTGATGTTCCAGAGTAAAGTGTGATTCAACATTTATTTATTTTTCTTTTTTGTTGATCTGATATTGCAGTTTCCATTGCAGTTTGATAAGGATATGTATATACAGATATAATAACTATGCACTTATTTGACATTACTGCATGGAATTTTCCAAGTGACAAAAATTGCCCTGGCCAACAAATAAGTAATAAATTCAGACATAGCTAAAATATCTTGATGTCTTATTAAGGCTCACTGTCATGATGGACCTAACAATTCAGAGTGAGTGACATTGTTATTTTGGTTTGTTTTTACATAATGTGTTTAAAGTATGTAACTTTTTCTATAGTCAGAAGCTTTTGCATCCCAATCGACAATACAATACTTTGCTGAATGAACATATCTGGACATCATTTTTGCTTTTATCTGCGTAATGAAATCTAATGCCAGTAACTTTAATCTTCGGATAGGAAGCACACTTATAGCTCTGAACCAAAGGCTTCACCTGGTGTCTGAAATCCTGTAAAAAAAAAAAAGGCTGTTTCCATTTAAGAAATGAAGTCCTACAACAGAGAGGTTACAAGGTTGCTGTAAGAAACTCTACATGTTTAGACAGCTTAATTGCAAAGAAAATAAGAGTTCCTTCAGAAAGAAATATTTGGAATACTCCTAGTATTATGACCTTTAAACTTTTCTATTTTAATTAGTGCCACATATTTTCTGGCATCTTATCTAGCTTTTGAAGTCGGCATCACTACACAACCTTGAATTTATCTAACTATGCACCCTGAAAGTTTTTTTAAAAAAATTAGAACTCTGGGGCTTCCTCAGTTCTTTGTGATATACTAACGTTCGCAGAAGAATAGTAAGTATTAGTCAAGAAAATGCCCTTAGACCTCATTACAATGAACCTCTTTTCGAAGCTCTGGCTAAATTTAACAATATGTCCTGCTGCAAATCTCCTCCTCTATCTTTTCTTGCACAAGATTGGCTGGAAACAATCAGCTTTTGCCAAAGTAAAGAAAACAAAAGTAGCAATTTTACCCATTTCTTAGAATTATTTCCTTTAAATGTAAAAAGAAATACTAGTGTATGTTAAGCAAATGTACATAGCTCCATGTCCAAACCAATTCTCCGTATTTCTTCTCTATTCCCCTGTTGAGAGATCAATGGCAATCAGTAAATGTAAACAAGAGAGGAATTTATTACAACTTGTCTCCAGAGTTGTCATAAACTTGATGAAAAAAAATGATGAAAATGTACTCCTGACTTTTTTAGAAGGAGGAATAATTTCTTTATGATTCCAGATTATTAAGGGGAAATTGAGTCTGTGTCTTACAAAGATGCCATGGGGGC
>JANHFM010009658.1:279922-292558 GCA_032468115.1 Grayia smithii
CTGCCCCCATCTATTCTCTGCCTCCCGAGTCCCAGCTGATCGGGAGGAAATGGGGATTTTGCAGTATCCTTCCCTTGCCATGCCCACCAAGCCATGCCCACAGAACTGGTAGTAAAAAAATTTGAATCCTACCACTGCCCTGTATTGGTTGCTTTTTTAAGAAAACGTTCAATTTCCTTATTTGATTTTATTTATTTATTTATACATGTAAACAGCTTGGCTTTCTTTGTACTGCTACACAGTGCAATTCTACAGTTTCTGCTACAAGCTTCTAGGACGCTTTTAATAAGTATAAGGAGGAAAATCTATATTTATTTTATGTATATGTCTCGTGAGTCATTTTAATTTGTATTTTTCAGACTTGTGGCAATACAGTAACTTTCTGGAAGGTGATCTTTGTAATCTGCTGTGGAAGAGAAAAGGAAGACAGGACCTTTTAAAGAATCATTGACCTAAATTGCATTTTAATGCACATACCATGCTGTCCACACCACCTACGTGTCTCCAGGAACACTACTAAATAACCAGCACTAAATGTTTAGTCATTTCCTGCCTCACGTTTACAAGGAGTGCTTGACACAATTAGCATATGTAAGTGCACTGCAGTTCAAACAGTTGGTTTCCATATCAGCAGCTGTTTGGCTTTAATCTGCTTTTGGGAAGGGTGCCATAGGGAACATTTCAGACAACGTCAAGTCAACACTGCGCTGGTTTGTTTTCCTGGGAATTCTCCGCCTGATGATTCAGTATCGCTGGAAACTCTTTTCTTTATTTAAGAGTCTGAGTCTTAACTGAAGTTTCCCATGCAGCATTTAAAGGATTGTATGTATAGAGCGTTTTATTTACATATCAAACCTTACCTGCGTGGAAAAGGTGACATACAATGTAATAAAATATCTGTCCTATAAGTCCTAAAATCCTGGGCTGGGCTCAGCCACCTTGGCGATTTGTTTGGTGTTGGCTCAGCATGAAATGTGAACCCAACAGTTGTAGCTAAGGACTATGAACCATGCTTAGATCCATGCATGAACATAACCTGTTCATTTAGCTTTCCATTCAGTATTGCACAGAATCGACCCATTCAAATGCACAACCAACTTTCTATTGCAGTAGGCTTCTCCCTTTTCCCTCCCTCCTTCCTCCCACCCATGGCTTTTGCCTACAAATCACTATTCTTCTGTAGAACTCTAACCACTATGATAGGCTCAGGAGAATGTATTGGTCACTATTACTCTGCATAAACTGAAAGCATGTAAAGAAGGACATACTGCAGGGCAAGTTTAAGCCTATTGGAGGAGTTTGAAATTGGGATACGATATGAAAGGAATAATCAATCGCATTTTCCTGCTTCAATTCCATTCCCATTCATCTCTTCTTGAAGAGCATCTTCCTATTCTAAAATGATTATGGTCTATTTCCATGTGAAGTATACAGTACTACAGAGCTATTCCATTACAGGAGGAATATCATAAGGCAGCACTTAAAAAGGAGAATACTATACACTTTCAGTGGAACCAATTCATTCTTTGCAGGAGTTAGTAGAAGAGAACTTGAGGAAAATAAAGATGGAAGACACAGCTCTGGTTTCTCCCATTCTCAAAACTTCTGCTTTCTCTTTAGACTCTCAGGCATGCAAAAACATATATAATAAATGCATATTTTGTTCCTTGTAGCAAAAAGCAGTCCAAGGGCAACAACTTGAATTTTAAAAAGGTCCCTGAGAGAAAGGATTCATTCTGTCACTTTTTCTAAGACACCTGAGTCAGAATCACAGAAGAGAGTGGTTGCATTTATTTTGGTCATTTAAAAACCTATGGTTTTTTTCCCCCCCAACTACCACAACTTGACTGATCTTTGAACAGATAACAGTTGATCAGAAAGGAACATAAATATTTTCTAGAAATTAATAGAACCATACGTCTCTCTCTCTCTTTTTAGCATCAAAAGTATTGGAGTAAACATATTTTATAATTACCCCATGCTATTGTGAGATTTGATTTCATATGAAGAAGAAAGATGTTGGAGACTGGAAAAGCAACCAGCAAAGCACAAGCATCTTTTAAATGACCATTTTTAAATTACTTTTAATAAGCTTTTAAATTGTTAAATTTTTCACTTGTATTATTGCCCCTTTTAATTCTTGTAGTGTTTTATGTTGTTTGTCTATGTTTGTCTATGTTTTTTATATTTTCTATGTTTTTATTGTAAGCCGCCCTGAGTCCTTCGGGAGAAGGGCAGCATAGAAATTAGATTAAAATAAAATAAAATAAATAAATAAATAAATAAATAAATAAATAAATAAATAAATAAATCTATGCAAAACACGGCCTTCTTATTGAGGCCTTGTGCCATTCTCCCAAGAAGGTTTGCAGTGCTTTTGGAAGCCTCCTTAGTAGCTTTGCTTGTGCTGGCGGGTGAGGTGGGTAGTGAGGCTTTCTGAACCCGGGCAATTTTGCTTGCACTGGTGGATTGGATGGTTGACTGGGATCACAGGAGAAATTGGATGGAGGGAGTTGCAGTACCCCTGTTGTTGTAAGTGCAGGCAGGCTGCCAAGTGCTCAAATTTGCACAGCATAACAAGGGGGCCCCCGCTGCAACAGCCATAACTTCAGACATGAGTCATAAGTCCCTTCATTCGTAAATGGTTCTAAGTTGAGAACTATCTCTATTGTTCATTTTGTTTTTTAATCTGTGCTCCAAACTCAACGTTTACAAGTGCTTGTTATCCACTTACAGCATTCACATAAAAGGAAGTTTCCACATCAGCAAAGTTCAGGCTGAGCAAGATATTTTACTGAGCTTAGAAAGTCTGATTAGTGGAAGACACTTCACTAGGAACTTTGTGTACTCAGTAACTCAGTATCTGGAATAAAAACACTGAATGATTTAAATGTGGGTTGAAATAGGTTGAACGTTTGGGGAGAGGACGATATTTGAAGCTCATGTGATGGCTGCTAATCAACCCATAGTTAAGGGCAACTCACATAACAAAATTGGTATTCTGAGGAACCTTGTCATGGGGCAACTTGACTCCATGACAAATGCTGCCCTATAGAACAACCTTTCAGGGGCACAAGTCTGGAAAGAGAAGAGTCAAAATCAGTGATGGTGAACTGCTTGTGTGCGCTAGTCAGGACCAAAACCAGGAAGAGGAGCTGCCCAGGGGGCAGCTGTGTGCCGGATAAGGTACTTCCAGTTTCCAGCATGCACATGCACACCAGCCAGCAAGTCTTACTGCTGCGCATGTGCACATGCCAATCAGCTGGCAGACCGCATGCTCACGTCCTCACCTCAGAGGAGGAATCCACAGTTCTGCATTGGGGGGGGGGGGGAGGAAGTGTTTATCTCAGACTTTTGAGATGGGAGGGGTGAGAATGAGGGGCTGCATCAATGACAATTCTCCCTGCTTGAGTATCATCGATCTCCGGGCAGAGTCCTCTGGGACTCCAGTGGCTAAAGTGAGTGGCTAAAGTGGCTAAAGTGACAAGGGAGACACTGTCCAGAGACTGATGATGTGGCAGAAAGGAGAATTCCCACTGGTCCTTCTTCTTTCTGGATGCTCCCAATTCCAAAGTTCGAAGAAGACCCATTCCCGGCGCACAGACCAGCTCTTCCAGTTTCCAGCACTGCTGCATGCACAAAGGCCATCTGATCGTCACCTGCACATGCATGCCAGAAACCTGAAAGAGACACGGGCGATGCCGCGTGTGCCAGGTGACATGGCTCCGTGTGCCACTTTGGGCATGCGTGCCATAGGTTCACCATCACGGGTTTAAATCAATGTTTGTCGAACGCAGCAATTTTAAGCTTGCTGGCTGAAGAATTCTGGGAGTTGAAGTCCATACAGCTTAAAGTTGCCAAGCTTGAAAAACATTGATCTAAATGATCTCCTGAACCCACACGGGGGCTGGGTTCACACACCACATCTCATAAAATGATCTAAAGCTAATGATCTAACAAATATAGTGTACAACACTGCAAACCAAGACAAGGATGACTTTGACTAATTTTATGTGCTTAACGTGTTGGGCAGTGCTGGGTTTCAAATTTTTTTACTACCGGTTCTGTGGGTGTGGCTTGGTGGGCGTGGCATGGCTTGACTTGGTGGGTGTGGCAGGGGAAAGATACTGTAAAATCTCCATTCCCACCCCACTCCAGGGGAAAGTTACTGCAAAATCCCCATTTCCTCCCAATCAGCTGGGACTTGGGAGGCAGAGAATAGATGGGGGCGGAGTCAGTCAGAATTTTTACTATCGGTTCTCCGAACTACTCAAAATTTCCGCTACCAGTGCTCCAGAACTGATCAGAACCTGCTGAAACCCACCTCTGGTGTTGGGTGAGCACTTGTTGTGCCTTAGTGTCTGGCAATTAATGTTTTGATATAGTACAAAAACCTAGAAAATGAGTAAATTCAACAAGGTTAAGAATGTTATTTGAATATGGTTTTCATAATGAATATTATTCCAAAGCTATGGAAATAAATGTGGTATATATAAGGATTGGGTCAAGATGCCCAGAGCAGAGACAATCATGGACAGAATCATACAACAGAAAATCAAATTAATACTTTGCAGTGGTTGAGTCTTCAGTTTCAGAATATTACAGATTCTTATTCCATCCCTGTACACTCAAACAATATGGAACAAGTCAACCTTCTATGACATTCCTTCAGATATTTGAAAAGGGTATACCCACAGTCATTTTTTCTTCAAGAAAAAACATATCCATTTTCCTCAGACTTAATTACCAGCTACCTGATCATCCTGGCTATCTGCACCAGTTGGTTTCTCTGAATCTTTCTTAAAATGTGGTTTTCAAAACTGGACACAGTACTCTGATCAATGCAGAGTAAAGCAGAATGATTATCTCCCATGGTTTAGAAAGTCAACCATGCTTCTACTGTCCAAGCTAAAGTTGCATGATGAAGCTTTTCACATGCATTAATATCAGCCAGGTATCACACATTATATCTGTGCAAGTTCACTTTTTTCTAAGTAAGGGACTTTATATTTGCCTCTGTTAAAGTTCTTTTACTTTCAGCCTAATCTGTTAAAAAAGTCTTCAATTTTGTGCTTCTAGAATACAGTATTAGTCATCCCGTCAGTTTTCTGTCAGCTGCCAATCTGATCATCATTCCCTCCACCATTAATTGACCCTGTTAAGGCAAAATTAGCTCTTTCCCTTCTGCTTTGTCTACTCTCTGAAGGAGAAAATGGTTAGCAAATCAGGACAGGAATTCCTCAGAGTGACCAAGTTTGGCAAACTGATGTCCAATTAAATTTTTGTTTGTGGGGGAGAAGGTTAGCGCAATTAAGGTTCCTTATTATAACTACTTTGCTCTTCTTTGAAATATTTTATTCATTTATTTATTGTAACCCAGATTCTCCCAACAGTACCATATGGATGTTTTTAAGCATAGTGTAGAGTTCTTTTCCCTATTGCTTCTGTTTGGGGGCAAACTGCATCCATCAGTTGTTCTGTTGCAATTAGGAAAATCATCCCACTTGGTCTATCATACCTGTGAAATAGTATTTGCCTTTGTACACTAAGAGTTTATTTGAAAATAAATTATCTTTATTTTCCTGATTGGGAGCCACCTAGAGTTCAGTATAAGATGGGTGGCTATATAAATGCTTTAAATAAATATATACATACACAAATATTTTGAATGTACACTATGAAGATCACTGCATTTCAAAATAATAGTGGGCAGGTCTTAGCCTTCTTTTACATTAGAGTATAACCTTGTTGATACTTGAAAATGCCATCACAATCCACCCAATAACTTTTTTCAAGACATCCACTTAAAGAGACAGTTTTCCAAAGTTTTCACTGAGTGGTTTAAAAGGCCCTAGTTGTTGGTTGGTTGGCCATTTCTTTAGATTAATACTCTGACTTTTCCTCCAAAGGCGTATACGTCTCACCTTCTCCTCAATTTTTTTCTCTCAAGAAAATATAACAAAATAATTACCCTGGAGTGTTTGCATTCACTCTTGCTAGCTTTCTCTTTGTACAGGGAGAAATAATAGCATTTTTCCAATCATCAGGCACAGTTGCAGCCTTCACACTCATTAAACAAACCATACAGCCACTCCTTACACCAACCATTTAACATTTGTCTAATTATACTATTTACAATTGTATAGTAGCCCAACCACTTTTCAAAATTCTCAGTTTTTGATATTTTCTTTTCATCATTTTTATAATAGCTGCCAGCACCTGGAGATAAAAGTCATTACCCTGGATTGTATCTAGATTGATCAATTATGTGACTTAGAAAGAGCAGCGGGTTTTATGCTGGAGAATAGTTACAATATGAAGAACAAAATAGTACATCTTCATCCCTTTAGACAATTTATGATATTGATACTGAATTGCCATCAATATTAGGTGATTTAGTTCCATATAGCCTGCTTATGACATATGCAATTTGCTTTGCTTCATATACATTTACTGCTTTTTAAAGGGAAAAAACCCAGTGCTTTTTCTTCATGCTGTATTATTTTGCAATTTATATATCAGCTGGATTTTGCCTAAAAAAATAACCAAAAATAATAGCACTTCATGAATTGTATACATTGGAAGTTAGCAGTTAACAAAACAATCCTACCGTAAATATCAATCTGGCTTATTGGAGTATGGTTGTTATGCAATTAACAACCCATTATGTCCAAAGTAACATTATTAAACCATTGGCATAGTTTCTGAACCTGATCCAGGAAACCTGGAGGTTACACCCCATTCCTGATGCAAATATGCAATGATCCAAGTAGGCCCTCTTCTCTACCCAAATACTGTGGCTGAAAGTAATCCCTGGGGAAGGTATATTCCCATACAGCTTCATGCAGGAATATCACTGGTTGCTGGGGCAAACATTCCACTCTAGCTGAGACACTTTTGCATTTTATCTGCCAAAGCTGGCTTCTCTCTGCAAGCCTCAAAGTAGGCAACGGTTTTAGAAGAAAACTGGCGATTGTACAAACAAGCAAGGTTTTTATTAACATATTCACAATGGAAACAAATGAATTAAAATACCATTGCAAAATTAAAATACCATTGTGTGTGTTCAGGTGAGTCTGTGTCCAAAGGGTGGGGAAAAGGAAAAGGAACAAAATCACTTAATTTGTTGTATTCCTTATGCACATGATGCATACTATATATTAATTTACATTGAGCTGGAGGTGCCTGAATAATAGCAGTTCCCATTGCAGGTAGAGGCTCCCATAATCATATGTAGCTAGACAGGCAATCACAAGAAAACTTCTAGCTTAGTCTTGATGACATCCTATTTTTAATGAGGTATTACAGAGTTAGACTGGGATGTTTCTCTATGACTTTTACTTTGCTAGATTAAGTCAATGTCTAACAGGAAGGAAGATATATGAGCTAGATCTTGCAGCCTGCAGTGGCAAGCCAGAAAACCACTGTACTGAAGTCACCACCATTTTCTGATTGAAGTGAGGAATCATGATTGTATAATGAAATACAAATGTTTTGGTAAGCAAAGCATGGCCTTACAGCTTAATAGCATGCTGTCAGCATAAAAAACGTTCATCCCTAAAAACATGTTTATTCCCAGAAATATATTTTCTTGTAACATTACCTTCTGAAGGCTCACTTTAAGAAACTTAGATAATGTGCCAAAGTTGTTGATCCTGGGTAACAATTCTTTTCTCATCATAGTTGACTCATTTGTCTTTTTATAACTGCTGAAATCCTTCTCCTGGATTCATCTAGAGATGTTTTCCTTTGAGGTGACTGCAATGTAGGTATAGCAGGCAAGCTAACACTGAAGCTGTTTTGGTTCCTACCACACACTACTGCTTTAGTGGTCCTTGAAATCTCAGATGGTATCCCCTTTGAAGCCTTTGGGTGCCTTTGACTGTTGATCAAAGTGGAGGAGGAGATTGAACTGCCCTGACCGAGGGAACACTGTGTCGAGGGAAAGTTTCCACCAAGTTTTTTTAGATCCATGACTTGTTCTTTAGCTTGAACCAAAGCCTCAGTAAGCTCATAGCGTTCCTCACACTCCCTGCGTACAGTGTCCTGGAGAAGGGCATTCTATGAGAATAAAGAAAGACATATTTCATAAAAGATTATTGAGATGACAACAAAAGATATATAAATATTGGGTGTTTCTTAGCATCTCAAAACATAGTGTACTCAGAACAGCGTGTGCAGACAACACATTGTGTACTGAAATGCTTATAGCCATACCACAGATAACCAGCATATTCATGTGACAATTATTCTTATTAGCTACTGTGTTTTTCATCATGGGTGTGGTAAAAAAAATATTGTGCCCAACATTGGAAGTGTTACTATATTTTAGATATACTAAGCAGCTTTAAAAGTATAATTTGAATGCCATCGCTTTATGTCAAATCAGAAATCAATTTGCAATTTGGCAGTGCTCATCCAGCCAGTTCTTTTGATACGAAGATAAAATGCTCTATTCACAATTACAATGACATAAAGAATGGAAGATCTGCATCACACCAAAGCACATATAAACATTATCTTTATGTTTACAGAGAGAAACGCTCATTAAAATAGACTAGTTGAATAAGCCACTTGGCATTCTTCCTTAAAAGAACAATGTGCAGCATGAAAGAATAATTCTTTTTTCTTGAAAAAAGGTTCATTTCATTGGATGATCTAATTTTGGTCTCTTTTTCTATGTTTTTATTCCAAACTCTTCTAAAACTGTGCTGCTTTTTTAATTTCATAAACATACCTACGATTTGTCTCTCAAATTGCCTGTTTTATTTTCAACAGTTTTCCTCAACAAAGTACTGTATCTCAAAGATAGCTTTTCCAACCTGATTCTTGCCAGATTGCTGGAATTTCATTCCCAATTCTATGTCAGATGGAAATTATTGCAGTGAAAGTCTAATGATGTATGTAGAAGGCACCAGTTTGAGAAATTGGATTAAGTGAAAAAAGTGAAATTGTTATAGGAAACTATTCATATTTTCATTCATAAAATATTTCTTTTGCACTCACAGTGCAGAACTCAACAGTAAACATACTTTGCTTTATCTCACTAAAACGACACCTTGCTTTTCCATGACGGACAATGGCTTCAATGATTAGCTAACTAGGAAAGTACTTCAGAGGTTGAATTCATTTAGAAATAGTCACTTTGCTTCCCAGGAAAACCACAGTGACCTGAAATGTCTTTAGCATGCTTCAAGCCTTAGAATGGAAAATTGGAAAGATAAATCAAGGCATCCTCATTGTAGCAGGACTTCAGGGCAGAAGCCTAGTCCAAATTTGAATATACCTACTAAAACTATTAAATCTGCCATTGAAATATTAATCATTTTAATTAAAAGTCCAAATTTATCTATGCACATTATTAGCGAAGAACTTTAAAGGATTTAAATACTTTTTGCATTTTAGAATGATTAAAAAAAAACTTACAAAGAGCAATTGTGAAGGCTCAAAAATAATGTGAACCCAATTTGACTAATGATTAATCCAAAAGAAACCTTATTAAGTAAGACATGACATCATTTCTCTTTTTTTAATAAAAGTAAAGGAAGTCATATCCAATGTAAAGGGGTATGTAGCATAGAGGATATATAAATTGACTATATGTAGTCAACATAAAGATTACAATAATGAATGTATCATTGACAGATAAAAACTGAACTACATCTAGTGACAGAAAACAAAACAATGTCCTTATTTCAATCATTTCTGTTCATCTATATGCACAGCTTACTGTCAAAAAGATATAATAAGGCATGATTTCTATGACAAATGCATCTATTTTAAGATGCAATTCAATGACTTAGGAAAGAATATTCCAGAGGCAGATAACTAATTAGATTTTTCTTTCCCGACTTATGAATCAGAGGGATATCGGTATATCATGAGAAGTCTAGAATTAGATTTGCTTTCCCTCTTTCCTTCCACCCCCAATGTCAAAAAAATGCCTGAGGGCCTAGCCAGGGTTAGTTATACTAGCCAGTATAACTCCCAATGTACCAAAAATTTAGACCAGATTTCTAGATATTCTGAACATACTGTATTTCCTTCTACTGAAAGGAATTCAACATAACAGTTAAAAAGCAAATCAACAAAGCCAGTAAACTGTTCTCATTCTGTCCTGTCCAATTTTCAGACACCAGTGTTCTAGAAATATGTTATGGCTCCGAGGTTGGAGTTTTGAAGAACAGGATTGTTTTGTCCACTATAGAATTTTCAATGAAGACTACTTCATTGAACTACTAAGAATTTTTTTAATGGACAGGCTAAAAATAATGCAAAGAAACATAGGAACAAGTACATGCGTTAATTTTTAATAATTTTAACCACCCAAATGCAAATCCTCCTTGCACTTCTTTTCCATAAAAAAATAGGTTTTGCATCTTTTTAAAAAAATTATATTCTTATATTTTTTTTAATTTTCTTGATTTTTTTTTCTCTTTAAGCTCTTTTGACTTGATTTCTCAAATTCCTTTTGGCTAAATGTACTATTATTCATTTGCAGCTCTCTATTTTTCAGTTTTTTCCTTTTGTCTTCATGCCCAACTATAGTTTAATTTATGGAACAAATTCTACATGTTGTTTTGGAAATTTTTAAATACTTTAAAATTTATTCTAAATTAATATGATAAGAAAGGTATTTTTCATGGCACTGTATTTGCACTGGGTATGGGGGTCTAACTACTGGAAAAATAATATATATTTTATTATATTACATAAACAACTTGACAGGAATGGCATTGTGTGTGCTCTGCCTATTCCTAACTTTATATTCAAATCAGTTGCCTGTCTGTATGAAATATGTGGCCCATAAGATTCTCCTTCCCAGCAGAATTTCCATTTATGGAGAAGGAAGAAAATAGGGAAAAAATTCTACATGTACAGTATATATTTACAGAAAATGGTTTCTATGCAGAGAAATTAATTTGTTTATCACGGTTCTCTCTTCCATACCTTGACGAGAATAGCTTACTTTAGACTTAATAATCTTAGATACAGAATATGGTTTATTTAGCAGGCACTAAACCATGGTTTGATATCCTTGTTCGTAATGGGAAAGAGAGAACAATGGAAATGGTATTTGGACTTATATTTTCATCCCTGTCCAAATATCCACCATTTGTTAGATTAGGATTTTTGTATATCAAACAAACCAAAATATAAAAATGGATATCACATATAATGAACCAGGTCTGACCTTTGGCTGAGTTCATACCTCCTCTTGAACTTGATTCATTGTCTGAATCAATTGTTTCTGTTCCTCGGTTACTTTTTCCAGTTCACGGGTCTTCTTTTTTATTTCTTCTTTCATGTCTTCTGTCACTGAATTATGAATGCTCTGTTCTTCCTTCAGCTGGAACTCAAGCTCAGTTATTTGTCTTCTGAGGCTTTGCCACTCTTTTTCCCTCTTGTGATCGTTCTCATTAACCTTCCTCTCCGCTTCATGGAGTTTCTTTTCAAGTGTCTCCATTTCAACCTTCAGTTTATTAGTAGCATTACATATCAATAGAGGTATCTGAAAACAAATTGGACATTCAATTCTTGTCAAAGAATTTTGGCAAACATACATTGGTTAAGTAGATTTAAATAGTTTTAAGTGATTTTGGAAAAAGATAAGGAAACATCACTCCATTTCATGTAAGACTTATAAAGAGTTGTACTTAACATGAAATGAATATTAAAAAGTATTCCACAGTAGTGGAATTCTTAGAGGACATAAGATTTGGGAGTGATTAAAAATATTAAATATGAATACATAAATTAAATAAATATTATAGTAAATCTCTATAAGAATTGGATAAGTCTTCTTAAACACACAACAAAGAGAGAAGAACTTGCTTTTATAAATAAGTATCCTGGACAACTCTTAAAGGACTAAAGCAAAACTTGACCCATGTTGGGATTTTTTAGTATGGAATAAATATAACTGTTACTTCTGTTTGATGGGATTCTTACTCCTACAAAAGATCTCTGAAGGACTCAAGAAATACTACTAAGGAAAACTCTTTGTAATGTACTAAATAATCAACATCTAAAAAGAAATGGGACAACTCTGTGACCTTTTGTCATATGACATAAAGAGTGAATTTAAATGATTCTTGAGGCTATGCATTAAAAAACAGCATATTTTTAGTTGCTTAAACCTTGGTATGTAGCAGCTCGTCCTGATCTTTCTGATACTTTGCAATTAATTCCTGATGCTTTTGTTTCTCAATATCTAGTTCCATTCTGGCATCTTCTTTGAGTCTAACAATCTCTTCTTTGTGACTGGTGTGTTCTTTCAGTTTATCAGTTTCAACCTAGAAAGCAAACATTGGGAAATCAGTTAAGACTGTTCAATTTACATGCGCACAATGTTCAACAGACATAGTGTACAATGTTACTTGTGGAAATAATGGGACTTACGTTGGTCAAAACATGCAGCCTGATCCTTATATCTACAATTTTATTTTATTAATTGCATTTATATGCCGCCCCCTCTCCCGAAGGACTCAGGGCGGCTCACAATAAAAAACAACAATAATAATAATTTAAAAACCAATTAAAATAAATGCAATTCAAGATACCCCGATAAAACCATAAAAATAATTTAAAACTATAAAAACAAATGATAAATTTAAATAGTAAAACACCCACATC
>JANHFM010009658.1:292931-307072 GCA_032468115.1 Grayia smithii
CGGCGAGGGTTGGCGGATGGAAAGTCCAATCTAAGGAGGGAGTGGTCGGTCCATGAGAGGGGGCAGATAGAAAGTTGTCCCCTACCCCGATCACTTATCCACTGCCCATTTTCATTTTGATGAAAATGTATAAATTATGCAAAAGTGTACAGTATTTGATACTAATTACTTTGGAATACAAACCATAATAATAGTACAGAACACTATAATATTCATAAAAGCTTTAGAAAAAGAGGATAACCATCAAAAGTGTTTCATTTCTAATGCATGAAACTCTGATCAATATATGCTATGTTCAGTAAAGGAGAATATTTGTAACTTAGGGTTGAAATAAGAGATCCTTGGTGCTCCCTGGGCTTGGCTGTTTTCTTGCAGATGTTTCATTACCCAAACTAGGTAACATCATCAGTGCTAGTTAGTAGTATTGTCATAGTCACTGGCACAGATGATGTTGCCTAATTTGGGTAATGAAATGTCTGCAAAAAAATAACCAAGCTCAGCAAACATGAAGAACCACTCAAATAAGGTGAGATCCAAATGCAGTCATATAGTTTGAAGTAAATGCATTATATCCAAAATCTAAAATTATTTAACAAACCTATTGATGCATGTACTTCTATCTTGTTCCCTACTGTAAGAGATTCTAAAATGTGATGTGATTCCTGAACTGGAAGCCTAGATGAAACAATCAACTTTCACTTTATTGCACTTTTCCAATGTATTTTAAAGATGAATTTCTTCAGCCAACATAAAATAATGATTTCATTAATTGAGCTTTCAAACAAAGTGTCACATTTTGGGATTCTGTATGAATCTCTGAACAGTTTAAAGACAGTAAAGACATTATAACAATGTTGTACAATGTATATGGTTATTAATCATTTGCTTATCTTTTTTCTAAATTTCTAGTCCTCACTAAGCTAGTTACAATTTTGTGAAAAAGCTGTAATAAAATGATAAAAGTAAATATAAGTACAGCTAAACCATATAACAACTACTGTATATTTAAATAATCACTGTAAACAAATATATAACCTGCATTGCAAAATTACATAGTTCAATGTACAATTCTGTCAGACACACATACACATGCACACACAAACCCCTATATAGAAAGAAAGAGATTAATGCTGTCCATCTAAACACCCCTAAAACACAAAGTTACTGTTCTAGAGTACTGCAATATTTACTAATTCATAAGGATAAGGATTTTTAATGACAGTTGAAGTGTGACTTCCTATCCAATAGAAAGAAGTCAAGTGATGTTCCAGTTGGGTTAAATGCCTCCTCCAGTTGTTTATCTTTCATTATTTTAGAAAATTAGAATATTTTACTTTCATTAGAGAAAATAACTGCAAACTTGAATAGCTCTAAAATATTCAGAAAGAGCTTTAAAATATTATGGAAATTAATTATTACAACTCTCAATAGCTTCTAGTCATGATGTCTATACAGCTATTAGAACCGCGGTGATTCAGTGGTTAGAATACAGTACTGCAGGCTACTTCTGCTGACTGCCAGCTGCTGGCTGCCTGCAATTTGGCAGTTCAAATCTCACCAGGCTCAAGGTTGACTCAGCCTTCCATCCTTCCGAGGTTGGTAAAATGAGACCCAGATTGTTGGGGGCAATATGCTGACTCTGTAAACCAGTTAGAAAGGGCTGTGAAGCAGTATATAAGTCTAAATGCTATTGCTATTAAATACATGCAGTATTTCTTAATAATTGCTGATGGGTAAGTTGTTAAGTCTTTATCCCATAAGCATTCAGAACCATGGTAAGGAAATGCTACTTTAGGTAACACAATCCATCATAGATGTTACGTTCTTTTATAGATACAGATCACGTTCAATAGTACTTGTAATCTCCTCAGAATGAGGACAGAGGGATCATCTAGAACATAATCTCAGTGACTAGATCTGACCTTATAACTAGGAAAATTGGCATCTATTTAATGACACATTTCTTTCTGCTCCATGTTTTTCTACCCTGTCCTCATTTTTAAGTACCTTAATCATCAATCATGACATGTGGCAAAAGTGTTTATTAAGCCTTGAGCACATAGATCATAAATGGTTCTAAACTATTCTCAAAACACTGTCAGCAGTACTGACATAAGTGGAAGTGGATCTCAGAACGAAAATATTTCCCATTTAACTAACACACAAAATCCATGCAATTAATAGCCATATAATAATGAGCATTCTGAAAAATGTTTCTCAATTATCTTGTCCAAGTTGCCTAGCAACAATTTCTTTCTTTTTTACGTAGTGTGTTTATAATCCAGGGCATTAAATGCCTAAACTCCACTTTAAGGAATTTAGTTTTGAAAGACATTTTTCCCTTCCATTTAGGGTACTTATTATTTGATTCCCACCCCCCTCCCTTTTTTTAAAAAAAGAACATTTTATTCCCATGTAGTGGCACAATGACCCAAGAACAAGACAGCGTCATCTCTTTAGCCTGAGAAGAGCATTTCTGAAGCACTTGACATTCAGCACATTTTAATAGTTGTCAGCAAATATGTAAGTGCTGTCTCTTATTCCTATTAGTTGGTTACCTACCGTATGTTGAATGCCAAGCTGCACAACAGATACCAACTGTGTAAACAGACCAATTCATGATAAAATTATATCCTGTCTCTGCGAAACTATGCTGAAAGGAAGAACTGGGACATCTGAGAACCAAGTATTCACAGCCTGAGGTTTAGTGACCAAGCAGAAGCAGAAATACATTTTTAAAGAAGCTAAACCAGGACAAGAAAACAAGAAATAGGCAAGTGCAGCAAGTACAGCTGGCCATATGAACTGCAATGTGCTCCTGCTTGCCTCTTCGGTGCAACTTCTCCTCCCCCCTCCCCCAATTCCCCTTGCCTTGCACTTGAGGGGGGCATAATTGCGATATGGCCAGTTAAGATTAAGTAGGAATTTGGTAGAAAACTTTCTAGCGCAGATTGCCTTAGGTGCTAAATCCTTCCTGGCTCATCTTCTTGATGTAGGCAGGCTTTTGAGTCTAGATATGCGTGTGAAGAAATCCACAATAAGATGGCCCAATTTTGCTGCTGAGCAATAGTTTAACTGAAGGAAAGGCAGCGATTATGGCACTGGACTAGGATTGGGAAGATGCAGGTTTGGGTTCATTCTCACCACTGAAATTCACTGGAGAATTAAATATGAGCTGAGGTGGTGCAGTGGTTAGAGTACAGCACTGCAGGCTACTTCAGCTGATTGCTAGCTGCAGTTCGGCAGTTCAAATCTCACCGGCTCAAAGTTGACTCAGCCTTCCATCCTTCCGAGTCAGTAAAATGAGGACCCAGATGGTTGAAGGCAATATGCTGACAGTGTAAACTGCTTAGAGAGGGCTGTAAAAGCACTATGAAGTGGTATATAAGTCTAAGTGCTATTGCTATAATTGAACTATTAATGCACCTTGAACAGCATAATTGAACAGCTTAATGCACCTCACAGGGTTGTTGTTGTAGGGATAAAATGAAGAAAGATTCCCACATAAAGCACTTTTGAGTTCTGAGAAAAGTGGGAAATAGATTAACAGATTAATCTATATTTTAGATAAAATATATGAAATCTAGAAATGCTGGTATTTTATATTATACAAATAAAAATGAAACATACTTTATATGTTTTATATAAATTATTGTTCTGTTTTTAAATATTTAAAATATTTTTTGTTTAAGAATTTTTAAATGCTTTTTAAAATGTAAATATCCAGAGGATTCTGTGAAATAAAATGGAAGGAAGGAAATTCTGTTACAATATGTATTAGCTTTGAGCAAAGAATACAAAAGTAAAAGTATAATAGAGCAAAAGCTTGGATGCATTGTCTGACAACTAAGCAAGTTACAGAAAACAAATAAGCATGGTGATAACAAGAATACCTAGTGATACCTTTTCTTGCCAATTCTTTTCATTCAGCACTTTCTGCCTTAATGTTTCCTGCAGCCGTTCTGTTACCTTCTGATGGGAAATCTGTGCTGACTCCCTAATTGTACCAAAAAAAAAATCATATATAAGATGCATTCTAGTCAAAGAGATTATAAAAACAGTTCTAAATGGGATTTCTTTTTCAACTTCTAATTCTGCTTGTTTTAAATTTTGTTTTTGCTGCTGCCGGATCAATATTTCTCAAGGAGATGCTATAGATATGGAAAATACTGATACAGTTGACACTGAATCTCTTCAGTTCAGGCATTCTTCCAACAGATTTCTGAAGCAGTAGAACCCATTTATATCTAGAAATCCTCCCCAAATAAAAAAAATATACACATCAAAATTTGTATACCCTAATTATACAACATCTGAAGGAATTTATAGCATTATGTTATTCCACAAATAACATAAATGCAGTAATTTGTGTACAGGTGGTCCTGAACTTACAACAGTTCATTTAAGTGACTGTTCAAAGTTTCAACAGAACTGAAAAATGTGACTTATGACTGTTTTTCACAGTTATGACCTTTGCAACATCCTCATGATCATGTGATCAAAATTCAGATGCTTGGTAACTGGTTCGTATGTATGATCGTTGCTGTGTCCCAGGGTCATATGATCAAGTTTTGAAACCTTCTGATTGGCAAAATCAACAGAAAAGCCAGATTCACTTAACGATCATGTTACTAACTTATCAACTGCAGTAATTCACTTAACAACTGTGGCAAGAAACATTGTAAATGGGGCAAAACTCACTTAACAAATGTCTCACTTAACAGCAGAAAATTGGGCTCACTTGTAGCCATAAGTAGAGAACTACCTATGATATATAGTATAAGTCATCATAGTAACTTTCTGCTGCATTTAATACACAATACAGAAGTAGTGCATAGCTGATCTAATTGTCCATAAAAATATTGTGTTAATGTGCATGCATTTCATGTTGTTTCCTTCCATAACACCTTAAGACAGCTTACAAAAATATAATTAAAACAGAAAAATACAGTTCAAACAAATAAAATATTATAAAAACCATGCATTTTTTAAAAATTAAAACATTAAAGCAATTAAATACTTGTTAAAGCTTTATTTTTTAAAATGAGGGCAGCTACAAACAGAGACCAAAATTGGAGATCCAACTAAAAGAGAAGAATATACTGTTTTCATGCATCCCTAATCTATATTTCCTACTTCAAAAATCAGAATACATTTACCCCAAAGGAAAACAACATATATGCGGGTTCAGTTAGAATGAGAAAGAGAACACAAGTGATAGGATAAGCGCAGCCATTTGACTTTTGTCTATGTTCCTGCTTTTAGAAAATAGATATGGGAGAGTTATCTGATTGTACATATCATATCCTGCCAATCTCCAATTAGTACACATTGTAATTCTATTTGAGAACACTTATGAAAGAGGATAATTATATTATTGGATCCCATCTATTGAAAAATAGCAATAATTATAGATCTTAAGAAGCTATTTATGTTCTTGGATTAAAGAATATTGGAGAGCAAGGCAAACCTCACTAACACCTATTAAAATTGTGGATAATGACATTTAATAAGCAATATATTGAAATACAAACATACACATATTAGGACTGGCATGTTACATAACATAACTGAATTAACCACAACCCCGATGCACCAATATTATTGCATTAGGTTGCAATCTTAAGAAGCTGAATCTGTTGCATAGATGATACAACTAAGTTTAGCAGATTATATTTGATTTTTGTTTACAAGCCTGTTTGATGACACCACTTACCAGAAAAAAGCATCCAAGATCTCCCCTAGGACAGCATATTTAGAAAAATACACAGAAAATTATTTTTATCATAAAATAGTGATTTACTATCCCCCTCCCCCCCAAAAAAACAGATAGGCATGCATTACTTTCAAAGGCATAATGTAGCTGAGAATTCATATAATGTGATGATTGTATATAGTATGAAATAAGAATAACCATTTAAATCTCACAAAATCTCTCTCTGGGGCTGGGGCTCATCTCAATTGCTTAGCCAAGAGAGCCAGCATTGTCTGAAGACATTTTGGTGGTCATGTAGCCAACATATATATGCACTGAGATTCATGGAAGACTTACCTTCCCACTGAAGTGATACTTATTTATTTACTCACATTTCCACGCTTTCAAACTACTAGGTGGGCAGGAGCTGGGGCAAGTAATGGGAGCTCACCTAGTGCTCAGGTCTTGAACCCAGGCTGTCAGCTTTCCACCTGACAAGGTCAACATCTTTAACCACTGAGCCATCATGCCCCAAGCTTAAATATCATATTACCCTTGGATTCATATGAAATCCCATGTGAACACCTTTTAACAGTATGGGAATCAAATTAGTAAGGTAGGTAAATAAGTAAGTAAGTAAATAGCCACAGCTAAACAGCAAGTGAAACTGTGAGAAACCAAGTTCTGGTTCTTTTCTGGTTGCTCGGTCATCTGCCTGGAACAATTTGAACCCTCCCTCTTGAACATTGCTGAGTAAAAGGCAGCAACAGCATCTACTATATAGCTCTCTGTCAAGCTACTTGGGTAGAAGTTGGAATGTCAATTAAGATAGCATATATTAAATGCTTTGGATATTTTTATTACTCTAATGTCCATAACAATAGCTAGGTATGCCATACCGGAGAATATTAATTGTTCAGTCATCACAATAAAAATAAATGGAATTTTAAAAGATTGTTAACCTCTTCCATTGACCTGAATTGTACTGAAGCTTTATTAATCTAAATTAGGGCCACTATTTGTTGTAACTCTTGGCTGGTTATGGGTTAAGTATATACAGTGCAGACCTTGGAGTTCAATGAGATCACTGATGAGTAAGCATGCTTGAGATTGTACATTATTTTATTGCACACTAACAACCTATGTAATTATTTATTTTGAGTGAGGAGTACTGTATATGGAAAGAAAATCTAAGAAAAACATCTGGACCTGTATCTCTGGGTACGACATGACATTTCTAATTACCTTTCTTGCTTAAGCGTGACTATTTCTTCCTCTCGCTGTTTCAAAAGCTTGTTGATTGTTTCCAGTTCACCTTCCACAATCTTTATTTGTTTTTTAAAATCATTTTCTCTCTTTTCTTTCTCAATTGTTTCTTCCTGTAAATGTTGATAAATTTGTTGGCAGGCAAGTGAAGATTGTTCTTTTTCTGTCACCATATGAGTAAACCTTAATGTAAAACAAAATAAACATAATAACTGAAATATTCAGACACACATTCTCTCTCTCTCTCTCTCTCTCTCTCTCTCTCTCTCTCTCCCTCTCTCCCTCTCTCCCTCTCTCATTTTACAGGGTCCTTAACAGTAAATGGAACTGAAGTTTATGGGAAGAATTTCTCTTCATTAAATAAGAGTGTAAATAAAATACAGGAAATGTAACAAAACAAGACCAGAAATATATGTTTATAAAAATACAATTCCATGTACTTAAAAGAAACTTTTAAAAGTTTAATAAATGTACAAAGAGAAGATAGAGTTTTCTATAACAGATTTATAATCTGAATAAACAGAAAATTAGTAAAGGAAGTATAACAAACAGGTTAGAAAACACAGACTAGGAACCAAGTTTAAGCAAATTAGACAATTTTCTGTTTAGTATTTTTAGTATGTGCAAAATCAGAGTAAAAATGTAACAAATAAATAAAAATCATATAATGTAAAAAAATTACTAAAAGTGCTAGGCAACTGAACACAATTATTTAATTAGAAGAAGTTATAAACACCACCTGCATTTCATATATTTGTAACCATTATGACTCATACCGAGATTTAGCTATTCCAATTTCAGATGACAACTTCTGAATTTCCATCTGATGGTCTTCGCATTCTTTTGATTTCTTTCTAGAATACAGATCTTTGAATTATTAACTTTATTTCTTTTAAAAAATAAAGAGAACTTTATAATTTAACCCTTTTTAATAAAATGGGTTAACTTTTTAATGCTTATACTAAACCTCAGCAAAACAGCACAAAGCTAAATATTGTTTTAATGTACACTTTCGGCATGAGATAACTCACCATGTGTGCAAGTAAGTGGTACATCTATGTATCACCAATATACTAACTAGGTGGTTCTCAAACCAAAATCCTACTATGCAAATAACTGAGTTTAGACAATATTAACATCCAAATAACACCAAGACAAAAATCCCAACTGCTTGTTTTCAATTTTGTTTGAACTGTACAGATGTATATGAAAGCTAAAATAGGGATAAGTATTAAACTAGAAAAGCTTGAAAGTTATAGGCATAGTGGTTTTTGAAAATAAGCTCTATAATAAATTCCTCTCCTTGTTACTGGGGGAAAAACATAACACGTTATAGAGAAAACTTCAGTAGATGCTTTAGAATACTTCAAACAAGAAAGTTAACATATATAGTACCCTATAATAGGTTATTCATGCTACAATAAAACAGTCCAACAAGACTACAGATAAAGAAGGTACCAGCATAATCAGAAAATTCTCTTGAACCTCTGTGAGAGGCCAGTTTACGGCTTCTCTCCTGCAAGGTGGCCTTCCTTGTGGCCGTCACGTCAGCCCGTCGGATTTCCGAGTTAGCTGCGTTGTCAGTAAAGAAGGACTGTGTCTTTCATTCGAATAGGGTGGCCCTGCGGTTGGACCTTTCCTTTCTCCCAAAGATTAGTCCAAGATGGGGGTGGGGTGTTAAAGACTGGGATGGAGAGAGCCCTATTGGCTCTTTTTGTTATCTGATTCTATTTGTAGGTTCTTGTCTCTTTTTTCCCACAGAACTCTTGGAGAACTGCTCCAGTTGCCAGTTGAATCCATGTTCTCATTCAACAGGAATCAGTCTGATATTCTCCTGTAAACCAGAGAAGCCGGTGCTTCTATATACAGGTCCTTGACTTAGAACCCCAATTGGAACCAGAGTTTCCATTGCTAAACAGAACAGTTAAGTGGGGCTTGCCTGATTTCATGAACTTTTTTACCACACTGTGATTCATGCAGTTGTAAAGCAAATCTGGCTCCCCACTCCCCAATTGACTTTGCTTATCAGAAACTGGCTGGAAAGGTCACAAATGGTGATGTGACCCTTGTCACATGGTGATGCTGCAACCGTCATAAATATATACCAATTCCCAACTGCCCGCATTCTGATCATGTGACTTTGGGGATGCTGCAGCCCCCCATAGTCATAAGTCACTTTTTGCTGTGTCATTGTAACTTTGAATGGTGGCTAAACGAATGCTTGTAAGTCAATGACTACCTGTATGCAATTTAGTAGATGTCCAAAGGATATTCTATAGATAGTTCTTGTTCAGTGACCATTCATCCACTGACCATTCATCCACTGACTGTCTATCCACTGACAGCACTTACAACCCATTCCTTGTAATTGCAACCCTCACAGCATCCCTGATTCAGGTGCTAGCATCTGGCTTGCAATTAGGATAGTCAGAACATCTTGCTGTCACATGATCACCATTTGCAACCTTCACTTCTGACTAGCAAAATCAATGGAGAAGACAACTGAAGGTCACAAATGGCGATGATGCAAGCATGGGACAGTCTGACCTTGTGGGGATTTGTATAACAAAGGCAGATGGAATTGCCACTGCCATTGTAAGTTGGCACCGTCATATTACATCACACTTTTGCAACAGTGTTACTTACCAATGGAGTTCCCAGTCCCAATTACCATTGTTAAGCGAGGATTACCTGTATATGTAAATGCTTCTTTTAACCTAATCTGATCATGAGTACTATAATTTTCACAATCCTCTACATAACCTTTTCTCACCTTGATAGAAAAAATGGATTGAACTACTCAATAACATTGTCATGCTGTTTTCTCCATCAATGCATTACAGCAATCTTGTCTTTATTGCTTATCTGAAAACTATGGGCATTTATTGGGAAACAGTGATAAACAGGTCTTAAGCCTTTAAGTCCTGTGGATGGACTATCTGGAACTATCTAGTTGGCCACTAAAGGAAACAGACTGGGTCTTGGCTTGATTTGGTATCGGTATGTGTATGTGTGAATACTTAGACATGTGATACTTTTCAAACAAAAAAGCAGAATATAATAAATCATAAGATACACTCTGACTTTTCAATTACTGTATCATTCACTTAAATAAGTAATTACAAGCTGTTAAGCAAAAAAGAATGGTATTGTGTATGAATAAAATGAAGTGATTTACATGACTACTTCTTTAAAATATGTAATTTCATCAGCAGCTTTCTGGAACTTGAGTTCAGTTGCTTGTTTTTCATCTGTTAAATCTGTAACAACAAATTATTGTCTATCATTTTCATCAATTTAACTGTGCCTTCTGCCTCAAGGGTTCAAGTCAGTTAAAATATATTATAGCATGTAATATTTTATAATGTGAGTTACTTATAAAAATTAGTTCCTGTATTGTGTTAATGTTGTAGTTATAAAATATTATAAGAAGCAACATAAAATTTATTGTGAATGTACAATATAATAAAAATAACCCAAAATACCTTCTGAAATTCTTATAGGAGATAGAAGCAGATATTTAGTTGTATGTAATGGCTTTTATTTTCCTTCTCCATGTCTTCTCAAAATAATGTACCAGACGGTCTCCCAATTCTCCAGAACAGATTTTGGGACCATTCTGGATTAATTTATCAAGAATTTTAAAAAATAAGGAACAGTTTATTGTAATTTGTGGAACAGACCAAATGTTTATATTGATGCAATTTTCTAGAATTTCCAAGGCATTAAAAGTATTTTTACAGCATTAGGTAATGATATCAGAAGAAAATGAGTTACATAAAAGATAATCTTTGCAAACTGATGGTTTTACAAATGGTTTTACAGAAACATTTGACAATTACAGTGGGCTTGTGCAAGCATTTACTGTAAATTATATAGAAAATAAGGTAAATCCAGAGAATAAAATGTCAGCAGACATGGCTACATAACGGTCTTACTTCCAGTTCCCTGCTGTGCATATAATGGGTGACCTCATAGCAGTATTCCAATATCTAAGGGTCTGCTACAAAGAAGAGGAAGACAACCTATTCTCCAAAGCACCTGAAGGCAGGACAAGAAGCAATGGATGGAAGCAATCAAGGAGAGAACTAAGGAAAAAATTTCCTGACACTTAGAACAATTAATTAGTAGAATGACTTGCTTCTAGAAGTTGTGGGTGCTCCTACACTGAAAGTTTTTAAGAAGAGATTAGACAACCATTTGTCTGAAATGGTATAGGGTTTCCTGCCTGAGCAGGGAGTTGGTCTAGAAGACTTCCAATGTCCTTCCAACTCTGTTATTCTGTAACCAATAGATTCTTCTGTAAGCCGCAGACTGCACATCTCCAAAACTTCCTGTTTCCCACTTTTGAAATCCTTCCAACTAATTGTGACTCAGCAAGTGGCAGCCCCTAGTTATTCTTAGTCGATCTCAGAAAGGCTAAGCAATGTCAGACCTAAAAAGCATTGGAATAGAAGACTGCTAAGAAATCCTTGGGTGTAAACCAAATTTAGGAGTTAAAAAAAAAAAGAAGTCTGGATGGCAAATTACTTCTGCAATGTTGCCAAAAATTCTACATGGATATATGTCCATGAAATCATCAGGAATTGAGCTTAAATGAAGAAAATCTTTATTAATAGAAAATATAAAAACATTGCAAGGAAAAATGAAAAATATAAAACCATCCAAAATGTCAAGGCACAGTTCTGGGACATTTACAGAGAAAGTGAAAACACTTGAGAGCTGAATAGTCCATAAATTAAGCAGCTTTGTTAGCAAACATTTTATTTTTAAAATGTTTTATTAATTTTCAAACATTAAAAAGACGAACAACAAAAACATAAATAGGAAAAAAAAGAAAGAAAAAACTTTTGTACAAGACTGTGAGTATTTACACAACATATCACTACGAAATTCCTATACTCTATACATTTTACTTAGTTTAATTCTACTATATTTATTTATTTATTTATTGCATTTATATGCCGCCCCCTCTCCCGAAGGACTCGGGGCGGCTCACAAGTTAAATATACAATAAATAGGCTAAAAAATGAGATTAAGAATAAATGCAATAATTTAGAACCAATTAAAACCAGTAGAAAATTTAAAACATTCAATTAAAACTAAGAGAAGTAAAAATCCCATCACATCAGCCCAGTTTGTCAAAGAGCCATGTCTTCAGGTCACGATTATATCAGATTCTGTTTTAGTTTTCTGTTCTCAATACATTTGTACCATTTCTCCCATGATACATAATACTCCAAATCTGAAATGGACAAACTGACATTGGAATTGTTAGAATGACGGATTTGTTGGAATGACGGATTTGTTAGCAAACATTTTATATAGGCTTAAATACTTTGTTCTGGAGTGGGAAAATATTTTACTTTTGAATGGATTTTAATATATAGAACAGATTTTATAGAAAAAATATTATAACAACTACAATAGTTGTAGAAAGGCAAAGAAAATGGGTCTTCTTCAATAGTGGAGACTAGGAAAATCAATCTTCAGTATTACTTGTCAATGGGTGAAATATCACTGAGCAATTCTATTTCAAGGAAGAAAATGTGGAAATTCCCCAAATCTTGAATAATCCAAAATACTGGACTAGATGATATAATATCTTCTCTAACAGAGATATTCTAGTATTATATTCTTACACGTTGACTGAAATCAAAACAAAAATGTTTTTTCGGGCAGTGCTTACTGTTGTCATTCTAAATCAATTATCTCTAAGGAAGGATCACCTTACTCTTGTGGATATCTACAAACTGTGACAATCTCTTACGGCTTCCAGACTTACAATTTTAATTTCAGTAAGCAACTGTGAAATCCTTTTTACAGAATAGGGAAATTTGGAGCAGAGTTATAAGAGAATAAAGGGTTATACCTCTCTTAGTAAAATACCCTTTGCTGTACAGTTCTCCACCCATCCACCCTTATTATTATTTCTTCCCCTTCGTCTCCTTGTCCTCCTCCTTCCTGTTCAGTCTCTAATCTACATATTCATCTGTCTTCTTCAACTCAAGGATGACTCCTGGAGCTTCATGCACATATATCCGTATAATTCTGAGCAACAGTCAGAAATGGATTTATTTATATCTTCTTGCAGAATGTTTGTTTTTTTTTAACTTCTCAGTCTAGTCCACAATCCTGACAATCTCTACCGGTAGTAATTCCTATCCAAAAAGTACTGAAGCCTGGCTTATTTAAGCTTCTGAGTCCAGGCTCGCCCTGAGAGATCCTAACACCTGCTAAATGTTATTTATTGTATTGATGTGCTTCATAAATTTATACAGCACACTTTTATTATATAAAATAAACCAAGGTGATCAACAACACACAATAATGAAACCACTACACTAAAATTCTAGCAAACCATCAGTGCAATAACAGTACCTTCTCTATAAAATACAAAAAAATATATGCTATGTTCACCTCCCATCTTGACCCATACCAGAGGAAAGAACCATGTCTTCAATTATTTTTTTCATATGTTAAAATGATTTTTATGTCTATACAGAGTATTAAATTACATTAATTTAATCCCTTCCAGCATTCTTTATACAGTACATACCTGAAAGATCTGACAATGACAAAAAGCACAACTTTAGATTATGTCAAAAATGTACTGTCAACATCTATACTATAGCTGGTCACAGTGACCCTTTTGCTACAGGCATGGGAGAGATATTACGAATTCCACACAATCACATCAAATGTAAAAATAATTTTAAAAGAACTCTTTTTACATCAAAAAGCTGACCTTCTCAGTAAACCACATTTAAGAAGAAATTGCATTCAACATGTAAAGCGCAGTTATATAAAAAAGAGTTCCAAGCTCATTTCAATAATTGTTTCAATATGACATAATAGTTAATCCAAGTGGAAGAATTAATGTGTCATCAGATTTTGTCAAACATAAGAAAATTAAGTATTTTAAGTTGTGCAATAAAAATACATTGAGGACATTTCTTAAAATTGCACAGGAATAGAATTTAAATAAACTAAACCTTGTAGAATAGAACAGAATTCTTTATTGGCCAAGTGTGATTGGACACACAAGGAATTTGGACACACAAGGAATTAGCTGATTGCTAATGCACTGGCTAAGTGTCTCAACTTAAGTCCAGCTGCTTGCAATTAGTGCTGGTTCGATTCTCACCAGGCTCAAGGTTTACTCAGCCTTTCATCCTTT
>JANHFM010009659.1:0-12709 GCA_032468115.1 Grayia smithii
GTAAAAGCTTTTACTCTTTAACCTGGTGTTGAGAGTATTTCTTTCCTGGGGAGGGATTGCAATGGGACTTTGACATTCCTTGTGTGTCCAATCACACTTGGCCAATAAAGAATTCAATTCAATTCCCTTACTTGGGAGGAAACTTTAGCACTATATAAAATGGGATATTTAATGAAAACATTCCCATGGCACTACCAATTTTTAAGACAAAAACGTGGAACCAATGAAAAGTACAGAAAAGATTACAGAGGCGGTGACAATAAACTATGCTATGTGGTAAAGTGACATCTGAAGTGCCAGCTATCTACCCTCTTTGTTTTTCCAGAACGTTGTTGACTTGCATGGGGCTTTGGGCCATCTGGAAAATGTTTATATGCCCCATTATTGCCAGGACTTTTTTCTTTTATAGATGACTTTGCTTCTACTGATGTTAAGACTTTTGAATCAAAAGGAAGACCTGAAATTTGAAGGTGTTCTTAATAAGAACAGCATTATCTACTTTTTACTCTGATGTAATCTCTATTATTTCTTTCTAGCAGCTTTAAGCAGCATACATCTCCTTCCTTTCTTACAACAAAATAAGCTGGGTCAACTTGCCCAACAAAGTTTAGGACAATGTGTAGTCTTGAATTTAGCACTGATCTAATAGGATTAATTCTGAATGAAATTATGATTATATAATTGCTTTGTTCATACAACAAAGGTTACTTTCAAACTTAGCAAGTTACATTGATACAACATGCTAATCTTAGCTAGTATAAACCTTGGTTTGTTTGGTTTTGAGAGAGAAAGGGAGAGTGTCACTAGATTGCACTGGTCCCGCTTTTCCTTCCTACTCGCAGATCCTTGCAGTATTTCCTGTCGATGTACACGAACTTCACGATCCTACAGTGTCCTATGATTTGTTTTTCCTATGGAATTTATTGAGCTTTTCTTTAAAAAAGCTTTATCGTGAATGGCCAAGCGATCAATCCCACGAGCTAAATCTCCTCCCTCTTCCGCATGACAGCTTGAAGTCGCTGCGATCGCACTTTTCACTAGCAGAGATAGTGGCAACACAGACTTGCCGTTCAGAAAGTGGCCACACCTTCTTTCCGCTGCCTTCATGATATAAGATTTCTGAGTGGTTGATAATGAGGTCAATTACGACGAAAGGCGGGACATTCGGCATCTGGACGCCGGATGCTTTTTCTTGGCCCTGACTGGAACGGCGGTTGGGAGAGACATGGGGGTGATGGCGGGTCGGTGGGGAGTGCTGTGGTTCGCCTCGATGCTTCTGGCAGGTAAGGCTCCAGGCTTGTTTTCATCGGAACTGGAGGTGGGAAAGGTGGGGACGGCGGGCCCGCGAGGCTTAACCTGCCCTAGTCGCCCTCCGGGCAAGGGGGAAAGCTGAAAGGCGGAAAGGTCAACCGCTGGATGTGGATGGAAACGGGAGAGGGCGAGCGTGGTCGGAGAATCTCCTGTCAGTCATGGGAACCGGTGAGAAGGCGAGGCCGGGCTGCAGCAATTATAAGCGTTGCAAAGTGTTTAAGGGGAGGCCCGGAGGGGGATTGGTAGCGAAAACTCGGAGGCCGATAGCCGAAGGAGTCCGTTTTTCTGAGTTGTCATCTCCAGAGTTGATGGCAGGAGACGATGTGAGTTGTGGCTCCTGCTGGAGGGCTTGGCTGAGGAAGGCGGCTATTATGGCGGCGACGGATGTTATAGTAATATTGCTGTTCTAAATTATGCAGTTGTTGGGCTCATTTGGCGTTGGATTTAATTATTGTCAAGAAACTGATCTGTATGTCATAGTGACTTTATTAATTTGTTTTGTTCAGATGAAAATAGATGCTGTGTAAGTGTTTCCCAGCTGCTGTGGTTACAGTTTTGAATGCAAACAATTTGAGGGAAAAATTCCTGTACTAATGCCCACCCTTTGAGAGATAGTTCTTATTTTAAAAGCTATCAAACCAAACTGATTCTTGTAGACTATATATAGCACTCTAAAATGATATGGATCAAGATTTGAATTATAATTTTTCCCAAAAATCAAGTTTAAAAAGAAATTCTGAATAAGATACACTCAGAAAGCAAATACAGTTGTTTCTCTATGTTGGATCAATTGTTTTTATACTGTGCTAAAGGACAATAATGTTTTAAATTAACAGATTAAATGTGGATAATCTGTGATTAGCTTTTTTTAAAATAGTTTAGCAAACTGAAGCTTCTTTTAAGAGTGTAAAATGGGACTAGAATTCATAGTCTCCTGGTTTCTAGCCTAGTGCCTTAATCATTATAGCAAACTTTAATTTTTTGTGGACACTCTGAAATAGAACCTTTGTCCTACATTACAAATTCAAATGACATATTAGTTACCGGTAGCTAATTTTTACTGATGCTGTGCTGTTGGTGTAAATTAGTATTAAAGAATCCTATGTGTTTATTGTCAATACCTATTCTGCTTAAATACAGCCTTGGATGTAGCTTTGACCGCCCTCCAAGGTTAACATGGTCAAAATAACAAGAACTAAATTATACCTACTGCAGGTTTGTGTGTGGAGTAAAATATGATTCTGAAGGAAGATCCATTTTACCTTGACAGCAGGTTAACAAGAATAAGAAAACTGAGGTTTGGACCAAATCTTGCCCACTGAAGTGTGTAAATTAGCTTTTAAATTGTCAACATAGAACTAAAATTCTTGAACAAATATTAGAAGATTATATTTTATCTATCCTAACCTATTTGTACTTTGTTGCAGAGGATTAAAACGGTTGTGGCCAATGGTATTTTCTAATGAACTTAATGAAAGTGCTTTAGAATAAATCTGAAATTGTTTTTAAAAATTCTATAATAAATTATACTACTTAGCCATGGATCCTTTCCTGAAGTGTGTGATGTAGAAACCACTTGATAGCTGGTCATTCAGTATGTTTACATATATGGGTGCATTCTGCTACTTTAGTACAGGTTCAGGAACGTCTTGTGCATAGATTATTTAAAATCATAACATGTTTACTGTAACCAGAGATCTTGTCTTTTCCTGTAGTATGCATACTACATGCTGTAGTAGCATTTTTAAATCCGGGTGGGAATAGCAATTGTCATTGTTCTCTCAAATAGTTTAAATGTTTTCCAGTAGGTATTATTCTTTTAATGGCACTGTATTCAAGTGCTTTCTACCTCTGTAGAATGAACTTATGTACAGGTAATCCTTGATTTATGACCACGATTGAGCCCTAAATTTCTGTTACTAAGGAGAAAATTAGATGAGTTTTGCCCCAATTTACGAGTTTTATTGCCACAGTTATTAAATAAATCGCTGTAGTTAAGTTAGTAACACAGTTGTAATGTTGTAAATGGGTTCCCCATTGATTTTGTTTGTCAGAAGGTTGCAAAAGGTGATCAGATGACCTCAGGACACTGCAACCATAATAAATATAAACCAATTGCCAAGTATCCGAATATTGATCAGATGACCATGGGGATGCTGCAATGGTCGTAAGTGTGAAAAACAGTCATAAATCACTTTTTTCAGTGCTGTTGCAACTACAGATGGTCACTAAACAAATGGTTGTAAATTGAGGGCTACCTGTTCTGCCTTATATGTTTGTGGAAATGACTTTATCATATTGCAATCTTATTTCAGTTGTTTCTGCCAATGAATTCAGTGTATTAAGAACTCCTGAATCTGTTATATTTCGAGAAGGAAATTGGCCAATTCCTGGAGAACGGATCCCAGATGTGGCAGCCTTATCCATGGGCTTCTCTATTGAGGAAGTATGTGACTCATTATTGTATATCTCTTCAGCCACAGTATTCCTTGCTTCTTTTTTTTAAAGTGTTGCAGATCTGTGTTCTGGCACTATCTAGGCTGGATTCAAAATCAGATTATACATTTATTTATAATTACCGGTATGTCCAACATGTTTACCAAAATCATGAATTGATGAATAGTACTGCATCTGTTCTTTTCATTTAAATAATGTAATAAATGCATTAATACAGTTTCCAATGTCCCATATTAAGTTATACATAAATTCAAATAAAACATTTTTTTGAAAAATATAAAATGCTTATAAAAGAAAAATTGCATTGTTACAGGATCTCTCTTGGCCTGGGTTAGCAGTAGGTGATCTCTTTCGGCGTCCGCGAGCTACTGTTCTTGTTACTGTAACGGGGATAGACAAGCTAACAATGCCTAAGAATGGAGTATCTTACCCAGTTGAAAATGTAAGTACATTATAGATTCCGGTGTATTAATAGCAAAACTTCCATATAGAAGAACAAGGAAGTATGGTTTCGAGACTTTTGTTATATACTGACTTTTTTTTCTTGGAACATTTAGAATGTTTGTATTTCAGTAAATTTATACAGCAGTTCTTTCTAGAAGCTCTGTATGGAAATGACGTACTGGTAGAGGTTTCCATCTGAGATAGAGAATGTACAGAAATTTTCCCTTTCTTTTTATATCATCAGCTATAGCAGAAAATATTTTTTTTTCTTGATCTTAATAATTAATATATTATTGCTTTCTTTTTCTTCCCACATGAATAAATTATACATGTACTAGGAGGAATATAGGAAATGTATGCCATTTATATACTGAAGTAAAAATATCAATCCGGCATATAGAAATATAATATATTGAGGTTAGACAATCTAGGGCCCTCCAGATGCTTTGCAGTTTCCAGGAACCCCAGCAAATTTACTCATTGGTGGTGGGGGGTGGCATAGGAACTGTAGTTCAGAACCATTGGAAACGGGTGGGTTCTACTTACCTTTACTACCGGTTCTCTTCCTGCACGTGCGCGAGCGATGCGCACTACCACGCATGCACAGTAACTTTTTTTCAAGGAAACAACGCTATTTTCGGGGGTTTCAGTCAAAAAACATAATTTGGGGGCACGGGTGGGCCTGGGTCCAGGCCGCAGAGAACCGGTTCAGTGACGTCATAACGTCACCGCTACCGGATCGTGCGAACCAGACCGAACCGGGAGCAATCCACCACTGGTTGGAAAGTTCTCTATTGACTAACACTGCAATAAATCAAAGGAAAAAAACCTAGATAGGCAATATATACAAGCTAAGGCCAATTTAAGTAATACATTTTTATTTGAGTAAAGTTTCATTTTCTTCCTTTAAAACAGGTAGTTTTAGATTATAGAATAATAATTACCTCTTAAATGGAAAGATATATATACAGTTAGAAAATAAAGCTTCATAAAAACACTGGTTATGTAATTTGGGCATGATTTTTCTATAATTTGTATCCACTTTAATCTGAATGTTAGTACTATACACCTTAATTGTATTACCTTACTTGAATATGCATTATTTCTCATTGTTTGTTCTTCAGTTTCATCAAAATAAGTTGCTTGAAGATTCTGAAAACTTCATTATTTTCCATGAAAGAAATGTTTGGCCAATCTTAAAAGATCCTAAGATAGCCCTACTGAAAATATAACTAATGTTTACTCTCCTTACTTCAGATAATTACAACTTTATGCATTCTAGTCTGAAATGTAACCCATTACTTTTTAGAACTACATGTATCTTTGTTTTGGGGAAAACTAGTAGTTACATGCAATTAAAAGTCTTCATAAATATATTTCATGTTGATTTTTGTTTACCTTGGGACAATACAGGTAGTCCTTGACTTACAACAGTTCATTTAATTACTGTTCGAAGTTACAATGGCACTGAAAAAAGTGACTTAGGATCATTTTTCAAACTTATTCATACCGTTGCAGGATCCTCATGGTCACGTGATTTACATTCGGATGCTTGACAGTTGACTCACATTTATGATTATCAGTATCCTGTAATCATATGATCCCCTTTTGAGAGCTTCTAACAAGCAAAGTCAATGAGGAAACCAGATGCACTTAACAACTGTGTTACTAATATAAACCAGTGAATTACTTAAAAAATGTGGTGAGAAAAGTTGTAAAATGGGGCAAAACTCATTGAACAAATTTTGCACTTAACAACATGAATTTTGGGCTCAATTGTGGTTGTAAATCAACGACTACCAATACAGAAACAATAATATATGCTGAAAGTTATTATTTTCCTGTTTTCTATAGATTCCAATTTCAATTTACTAGCATTTCTTTTATTTTAGGCAGTTCCCTTCAGCCTAGATGGGGTTGCAAATGCAATACATACTTTATTTTCTGAGGAAACACCAGTAGTTGTCCAACTAGCTCCTAGTGAAGAAGTAAGTTCAATATTTTTTTTTACAAAAACATCAAAAATTATGACCTTTAAATGCTTCTGAGTAGAGATTTTTCTTAGAACTTTCAATATTAGGAAAAAGTTAGTTCAAGACTCTTACAACAGTGCAAGATTATAATGCATAATGATGGTTCTTTCAGAGAGTTTATATGGTGGGAAAAGCAAATTCTGTATTTGAAGATCTTTCTGTCACACTGCGGCAGCTTCGGAACAGACTTTTCCAGGATAACTCCATTCTTGCTTCCCTTCCCCTCAACTCATTAAGCAGAAACAATGAGGTAAAGAAAGACTCATTCAAATTGTCTTGCTTGACAACTATTTTAAATTGATGTTATGTACCGTATGTTATGGAATCCCATTTTGTGAAATCTATATTCTAGATAAGATCTGTTTCAGGCCATGGAGTATTTATTAGTTTATTTCAGTTTTACATTTGCCTGTTTAACATTTTATTGAGTTATAAAGTATTATAAAATACAAAGTAAATATAAAAGCAGTGGGTGTGGGGGGAAGGGAAAGAGAAGTGAGGAAAAAAAAGAAAAAAAAAGAAAAAGAAGCATTGTCTTCCGACTCTTTGTTACAGTAAAATAAGGCATTAACATCAAATCACAGCTTTTTGCTTTTTCATAATAATGTGAACAAGCCATTTCTATAAAGATCTATCAGTCTGATTGGTAAAACCAAAGTCTGAATTTCATTCTTTTCCACATCAAGCATGAAGTTCAGAAGCGGTGTCCATATAGAAACAAAAGTACTTACGTTCTTTTCTTTAATCAAAGTGGTCAATTTTGCAATTTCAGCCAACTCATCAACTTGTGCAACCATTCATCCATAGTAGGAATTGAAGTGCCCTTCCATTTTTGGGCAGTTGTTGACAGATAAACCAATGGCAAACATAACCCTCTGATTCAAGTTCTTCCCTCAGCTTTAATATTGGGTCACCAGAGTTGAAAGATAAAATTTTACCGTACATCATCCAGTCTGGCTTTGCCACAAAATGGTTATTAAAATCAGCATTAACTTTATTTTTATCATACCATAAATAGCCGTTCCATCCAAATCTTAATTTATGGCCTTCTAGTTCAAGTAACCTCTTATCTGGAGGCTCTCCCATTCTTTTGCCAGGTCAAACAGCATGCATCAAAATACAATTTCATATCTGGTAGACCCAACCCCCTCTTTCTTTAGCATCTTGCAGTAGATTATATCTAATTCTTGTTTTTTTTCCCTTGCCATATGAACTTAGAAATATCCTCCTGCCATTGTTTAAATAGATTATCAGTTGTAAGTATTGGTAACATCTGAAATAAAAAAAACATCTTTGGTAAGATGAATCATCTTGATCACAGAAATTCTACCCACTAGTAATTTATCCCATCTTTGGAAATTTTGTTTAATATCCCTCCAAAGTAGGGATAGTTATTTTAACATAGTTAATAACATATTTTAACATAGTTATTTTGAAAGAGTTTTATATTTTTATTTGTCAACATAACCCCTAAGTATTTCACCTTTTTCTCAACCCTAAAACCTGAGTTTTTATTTAATATATCACTATCCTGAGAAGATATATTCCTGATCAGCATTGTTTTCTGTTTATCTATTGAAACCTGCCAAATCCCCAAACTCATTCAGTTTATTCATCAAGTATTCTATATAAAAATACAACCAGATCATCAGCGAAGGCCGTCAATTTATAAATTTCTTTCTTAATATTTGTACCCCCTATTTTATCATCTTGTCTAATACTTTTCTTCAGGATTTCTAAAACCAAGATAAACAGCAGAGGGGACAAAATACATCCTTGTCTTGTATCCTTTTGAATTTTGCATGAGTTAGTTAAGTCACCATTTATGACAATTTTTTCAATCTGTGATGTGTAGATCGCTTTAATTCCTCAAATAAAATTCATTCCAAAGTCCATTTCTTTCAGCACTTTAAACATAAAAGCCCAATTTAGGTTGTCAAAGTCCTTCTCTGCACCTAAAAATATTAAGGCAGTCTGTTCCTAATGATATTGTAAGTATTCAATAATATTTAAGACAGTTCTCTTAGCTGTCTTTTAGGTAGAAAGCCTGCTTGGTCTTCATGTATAATATACTGGTAGAATATTCTTTAATCTTTCTGCCAGAATGGCAGTGAAGAGTTTGTAATCTTTATTTAATAATGAAATTGGTCTATAAGTCTTTGTCTTTGTAATATCTTGACCTTCCTTTGGGAGTAGCACAATATTAGTTTCTTTCCACATCTGGGGTATATTTCCCCCCTGTATTATATCATTCATTGTGTCCTTCAGTGGTTAATCCTCGAAGCACTTATAGTATTGACTTGTGAGACCATCTGGGCCTGGGGCTTTGTCTGGCCTCATTTTTTTATAGCTTCTGATACCTCAAAAACAGTTATTGGATCGTTCATAAGTTGTCTCTAGATTTGTGATACCTAGAGGTAGTAACTGTTGTCTTAAAAGGTATTCATCTATTTTTAACATATCAATCTCCTGTCTTTTATAGAAATTTGAATAAAAATTATGAAAGGACTTTTTAATGAGTTCATCATCTGTTATTACATTATTGTCTTGCAAATTTTTTCAATCATTGTCTTTTCTCTTTCATTTCTTAATTTATATGCAAACCATCTGCTTGGTTTATTTGCAAATTCAAAATGTCTTTGTTTTGCATAGTTCAATTTTGTTTCTATATCCTGTACAGTTAACATAGATAATTGTTGCCCTAACAATGTAATATGGTGTAAAATTTTAGGATCCATAGATGTCTTTTGCAGCTGAATTTCTTTCTAGAGTCGAGGTGGCACAGTGGTTAGAGTACGGTACTGCAGGCTACTTCAGCTTTCCAGTTCCTGCTCCAGATACCTCTCATAGAATTGTTGGGCCTTCTCAATTATATCTATCCTTAACTTTTTATCCTGCCACGTTACCAGTAGGCCTTCAGGTATAAGCTAACGAAACATTATTTTATTTCTTATTAATTGAGTTGATAAAAATGGATAGTCCTTTTCTCTTTTATTCTTTTCGGTATTTGTTTGAGTGTGACAATTTCTTTCCCTTTGTGTAGCTTAACTGGTCATCCTTTGTGGTCATCTCTGATAGCTCTCTTCCTGAATCTAATATGTATCTCTCATGGGAGTTTGTGCCTTCTCGCATAGTTTGTTTGTACCCTGTATATTTCGTCGATGCAGTTTCTTAATTCACCTTTGTCCATACCTAGAGAGTCTACCAACAGTCCAGTCATCAATGAAACTAAGTCTTCTTCTTTTGTTTCCTGAATATTTTGAAATCTTAGGTAAAAGGCAGATCTCTCCAATTCTAAATGAGATATTGCCTCTTCAAGTTCCCTATTTGCCGTTGTCAATCTCTCCTCCGTTTCTTCTAATTTTTTTTCAGTTCTGTCTTTTCCTCTATTGCTTTTATTTTGTTCATTTTTAACAATTGTTTCCTGTATCTCCCCCATTTTATCGTCTAATTTCTTTGCATCATCTTTTACTTCACCTAATTCACTTTTCATTTCCTCATGGTTATTAGATATAGATTCCTGTGTTTTAATCATAAATTCTTGTACCATATTCAAAGTTGTAGGCTTTGTAATGTTGGTGTTTGTCCTGGTTTTTCATTTCCTGTCATATCCGTGATTAATTTCTGGCCTGCTGGTGAAGCAGTTATTGACATCGCTTTTTTGACTGTTTTGGTTACTGTGGATGTATTTGACATTGCTATTTTTTTTGAAAAAGTTATTCCACAGTACCATCAATATATTTATAGAATTGTATCTTCCCCTGATCTGTACCAGATTTTATCTTTAACTTCTCAAATCAATTGTATATATCGCCTTCAATTTAAAATAGGTTGCTTGTTTGTTTACTTGTTTTAATTCTCTTATATAGCTATAATGTGTACAAAAGATTGTTATTATATCTGGTGCAGACAGGGTATCAATACTTCACTTATAGATCTACTAAAAATCCTAGGTTCCGATATACACTGTTATTATTCAGTTAATGTTAGAATACTTAAAATTAATTACTTAATTAATCTAATAATTAATGTTAAATCACAATTTCCAAAAGGGTAGGGAGAATGGGAAGGACATAAAATAACTGTAATAAATATTGCAAATATATAGTTCTATTGATTCTAGTTAATTCTATAATTAATGTAGGTTCTAAATGTTGAAATTCAAATGTAATAGTAGAGTTCAATATACCAATAAATACATATACAAAATACAAAATATTACTATTATAGAGATATATAAATATAAATATGAATATATATAAATATAAATATATAGAAGGAAAATAGCAAAGAGGGGTATAGGAAATCAATTTGCTGTAAGTAGTCCAATGTAATATCACTCTACCAACTTTCCTAGGTTCCTCTTCTTTTACTTCTATGTAGTGGGTGTAAAATTGTAGTCATAAAGATATAAAATATAGAATATTTTAAATAGTCACAGGATATTATACTTTAAGGGACAGTCAACTTCACAGATTTGGAAAGTCACAGTTCTTAATCATCTGTCTCTCTGCTTCCTCCACAACTTCTTTATTCTCCACTTTCAAAATGTCTCCTGCAAATTGCACTGTCACTGTCTTTTTTTCGTTATCGCTGTCCCCACAGATAGAGACAATGTCTTCCTTCCTTCTTTCTTAGTTCCTTGTCGCTCTACCAATTGTCACCAGCAACTCCAACAGTTTAGTCTTAGGGAAAAGGTAGGCTGTTTCTCCTATTTTCTATTTTAGATCTGTACTTCAATTGCTTCCACTCCTCGCCGATCTGTGCTTATTCCACTTTCTGTTTCTTCTGCTCCTACTGCTAAGCTGCCGCCACCTCCTCTTCAGTGACTAACTTGCCTTTCCTCATTTTCCAGCCAATTTCCTTCTCTCGAGAGGTTCACTCTGTATCACGTTTCACTCGATCTGTTGATAGTTTAACCGCTTCTCACTCTCTGCTTCCACTTCTAATCACTCAGGCCGCCATGTCTCTGGACCTCGCCATTACAGCTAGTCTCTTCTGCACAGGATTTCAGGGCTTTCACTTCTTGCGGCGGGGGATTGCTCCTCACCCCGTTGCTCCTCAGTGTTCCCCTCTTTAACGCAATCCTCTCTAAGGATCTGCATTGCCGATTTCGGCTTCTAAAATGCAAGAAAGCCAGGCAGGGTACCAGAGATCGGTTCCCCTGCTCCGCACCAACATGGCATCACCCAGGAAGTCCCCTGCAGTTTCTTTTTACAGTCTTTTACAATCTTTTCCTTTTGTAAAATAGCTTCATTTAATCTCCATCTGAAATTCAAGCTTTTTCCTCTTAAAGCCAAAAGCACAAGATTACAGTCAGAGAAAGATTTAGGCAGAATATCCACTTTCAGAATTTTATTTGCAACATTTAAGATATCCATATCATATCCTTGAAAAAGATTTATGTCTTTCAAGAAAAGAAGGTATATTCTCTGGCATCTCCATTTTTATATTTCCATGAATCTATTAGTACTAAATTATCCATCATCTCAAAGAAAATCTTACTTTAGTCTGTAAGGGTTTAACCCAGTGGTTCCCAAACCTTTTCAGTCCACCGCCCCTTGGTGCTACAAACTCATCCTCAGTGCCCCCCACCCCCTATAAACAGCATTGTTCAGAATAGCGGTTTGCACGACCAACTAAGGAAGATAGTAACAGTAAAATTTGAAACTGTAACAATTAATTACACATTTAGAAACCTCCTTTTAAAATTTAAAACAGAGTTCCCCAACCTTTTGGACCTCAGGGACCACCAAGTTCATTATTTTAAATCCCGCGGACCACTAATATGAATCTAGCACGCCACTTGCTGAAACACCTGGACTCCCAGTGATGGGATGGGATCCTTCAGGCACTCTCCCTCCTCTCTCTTTCTTTCTCTCTCTCTCTTTCTCTCTCCCCCTCTCTCTCTCCCACTCTTTCTCTCTCTTCCCCCCCCTCTCTCTCCCATTCATTCTTTCTCATTCTGATTCTCTCATTCTGATTCTCCTTCATTCTCTCTCTCATTCCGATTCTCTCTCATTCTCTCTCTCGTTCTCTGTCTCTTTCTCTCTCTCTCATGCTCTCTCATTCTTCCATTCTGTCTCTTTCTCTCTCATTCTCTCTCTGTCTCTTTCTTTCTCTCTCTTTCATCTCATGGGCCAGCCAGTGTCTTGGGGCTGAGAGGAAGTTAAGCATCTCCCCAAGAGACCGAGGTGCATGGAGCACCAACAAGGGCCAGAAGAAGTGTGGGAGCGAAGCACTATTTGCACTTGCGTGGCATCAGCATTCCGCCTCGGTATATTTGTGCCAGCAAAGCAACCCTCGTCTCTTGCTGCTTGGGACTCGGAGTGGTAAATGGCAACTGGTCTGGGGAGCAGCCAGATTTTGCTCTCCATTGCAGACACCAGATTGGCCCCCTGCAAGCTCTCGTCTCTCGAGGAGCACTTGCTGAAGTGGCACGGGAAACTTTGGCTGGTTTCCCG
>JANHFM010009665.1:0-11153 GCA_032468115.1 Grayia smithii
ATGCATTTTCCGTTGGGGTGCTGAACGGCTTCCTCAGCTCTCTCCCTCCTACTCATGGCAACTTGCAAGCTGGTCTGGAGAGCTTTGCATGTTGATACCTGCTTCATGGCCGCACAGATGGAGCCCACACTGGCTGCTGTTTCACGTGGAAGAGGGGGCACTACAGTGGAGCCCATTTGTCGCATTGGCTGGGTGGGGATCACCCACGCAGGTGCCGGGCCTCGGGGCACCACCCTGAGCAGGGGTCGAACTGGGGTTGGGGGAGGGTCAGTCCCCTTACCCGTTTGCTTGCCCTCTGCCATTTCTCAACAAATGTCTGTGTGTGTGTGTGTGTGTGTGTGTGTGTGAGAGAGAGAGAGAGAGAGAGAGAGAGAAAGATAAATGGCAGAGAGGAAACCCTTTCAAACAATGTTGCCTGCAATTCTTGTTACTCCCCTCTGTCATTTCTCTGTCTCTCTCTGTCTGTGTCTCACACACACAGACATTTGATTGCTTGAAAGGGACAGGCTGCACTTTGCTTCTACAGTAAGGCTCCTCCCCCCAAGCCTTCATTGTATCCCAGGATTGCAACGCTGAAGGCTCGGCAGGAAAATGCTGTTTAGAGAAGACATGCAGGCTCAGATCTGCAGAGCTGCTGCCCTTTTCGGAGCCTGAACATCCTCTGCAAAACAGCTGAACGGAGCCTGTGTATCTTCTCTAAACAGCTGATTTTGTTTTGCAGAGCTGTTTAGCGAAGACATGCAGGCTCAGCTCAGCTGTTTTGTGGAGGATGTTCAGGCTCTGAAAGTGGCGCAGATCAGCTGTTTAATGAGGACATGGAGGCGCTAAGCGGGAGGGGCAGTTTGCTGCCCCCACCCTTCCTGGTACGGTGAAAAAAATGGGGAAAAATATAATATCTCCCCAAAACTAAGACCTGGTGCCTTTTTTGGGTGGTCCAAAAAATATAAGACCTGGTCTTATTTTTGGGAAAACACAGTTACCTTTGCCCTTCCTAAGTTGGTTTCTTCATATACGTGCAATTTTGCTTACCCCTCAGTTCCTCCTTTCTTAGGATTTAGCTGCATAATCATAAGGAACTGAAACAAACGGTTAACTTATGTACTATGGGGTTAAAAACTGCCATCTAGCTTGTTTTTACAAGCCGATTTGCTTTTTAGGACGCAGACATTTCCTGTTTTCTAGTCTTGACCCTTTTCTTTAGTGTTCCAATGCCCTATTGAACTTCTAAGTACACAACTCTCAAAAGGCCTTTGCTTTTTGCAAAAACAACACTATCTCTATCAGTGTCTTACATCAAGCTTAATGTTTTAGGATGTTTAACTAACTGTCCATGTCTTTGATGTTGTTGATCAGGATTGCGATGATCAAGATTCCTATACTGAAATAAAGGACATATGTTCTGAGTATGGGGAAGGATGATAGAGAAACCACAAAAGCTCTGACTTATCACTATAAGATATGGGCACAGATATTTTGGTAACTTCTTTTACTCCCCTACAGACAGCTGCATTTCCTGTTTACCGTATGTAACCAAGTACAATATAAAAGAATGTTAAAGAAATCATTTAGGGTCTTTCCCAGCCTTTTGGAGGACTCATCTTTTTCCAGATCTGACTCAGGATGTTACTCAGAGAGAACTTGGATTTTGCCTCTTTGTTGGCACTGAGCCAGATTTAGTACTCCTGACTAACAATATTATTATTGTTGTTGTTATTGTTATTTTTTAAATTTATATGCTGCCCAACTCCCAAAGGACTCCCAAAGGACAATATAACCAGGCAGGATGATTTCTTCCATCCAATCAACTGTTCTGTTGTACTTTTTTATGCTGTACTGAATATAAAGGAAAATTTGAGTCTTTGTCACAGGTTCCCTCTTTTCACCTTTTTGCTAGAACAATAAAAGGTTATAAATGATCTTCCACTTAGCTGACTGATTGGAAAGAGTGTGCAGAATCTAGAGCCAATTTTGGCCCTCAGACCAGAGAGCTGGATAATTAGAAAGTGAACAGGCAAGTTAAGGGAAAGGACTTCATTTAATTTGTGAATGAAGCAGGAATTTAAATCAAATTGAACTTGTAATAGTCCTGACACCAAAATAATGCAAGGATTGAACGAACTTGTGTAGATATATATATGAGGTTAATTTGAAAATGATTAGCACTCTAATGTGTAAATAGTTTAAGCCATCAAAAATTCAATATAAGAAATATCAATTGTAATTATGGTTTAAAATATCAATAATGTAACACTGGTAGACCTTGAATTACAACCATAATTGAGCCTGAAAGTTGTGATGGTTGTTAAGCATAAGTGCCCATATGATCGCCTCACTTAATGACCCCCACTTGTGCTCTCCCTGATTAAATCATTAAGCAGAGCACAGTGTGCCTCGGGTAGGGGAGGCCTTTGGAGGCCTAGAAAGGCCCCGTCCTGCCTGCCTGCCCCAATCCTCCCAAGATTTTAGCCTCATGCTGTTTGACAAACAGGTGCTATTCTCATGATCTTTTGGAAGCTTAAGGACTGAATCTCCTTAAAATGGAGTCTACTTAAAAATAAAGCCTCGCACTGGCTGTCGGAACCAGCAGAAAAACGGATACATTAGATGCTGGATGTGGGTGGTCCCTGGAGCTGTCTTGAGTGGCTGGGTTGGGAGCAGGCTGAGGCCTGGAAGCTGTAACAGCTCACATATGTCAGTAGCCTCTGCATCCAGCATGAGGCTCTCTTGAGTGGTTAAGTGCCTGCTCTTTTAAAAAATGTATTTATTTGTATCTGCCTTCATTATTTTTACAAATAATTGAAGATTGCGAAAATATCCAGCAGGACTTCCTCCTCTTTTACAAATGTGTGTCCCAGAATAATGTTGCAGGATCCAATCTGGGTCAGTCACTGGGACCAGATTTGTCTCACCACATTCTAGTGAGAGAGAAGTTCCCTGAGGATGGGCTCCAGTACAAGTCCGAAAGCTCAGAAGACTAAACTTCTGAGCCCGGTGACTGACCCAGATTGGATCCCCCTCTTTTCCCCACAATAAAGATCCAGGAGGTGAGAGAGGGCTGAGAGAGAGAGTGACTGGCCGATAGTCACCCAGCTGACTTTCATGGCTAAAGTGTATAGTCTCTCACTTACTGACCTAGGGTCTTAACCACTAAACCAAACTGGCTCTCAACAGGCAAATGCGCACTAGTAGTCTCTGGAGCCGGCTTGAGGCGCTCCCAAGTGACTTGAGTTTCATGCATTGGGAGTAGGCTCAAGGCCTGTGGAGACCCGACAGGGTGGGATAGGAGAGGAGATAGGTGGGGGAGTCCTTTGTAGCATCCCTGCAGTCAATTGTTCAGTCGTACGGGTGATTGACTGCAGGGACTCTGCAGTGGCTGTAAATTTGAAAATAGGTTGTAAGTAGCTTTTGAGAATGTCCATTGAGAATGTCCATTTTGACTAGTTGCTAAGTAACTGTTAGTAAGTAAAGGATTACTGGAAGTATTTAGCTTCTTCATCCAGAATCATGTATAACAATAAAAATATTTTGTGGGAGGTATCAAAGTGTTTGTTATGACAGAGAACGCTCACTTCCCCAATAAAAAGCTAATCCAAGTTTTGGGACAAGACTCAGTTCTTGGCTAGCAAAATTGAACCCGAAGCATATAATAGGCATATAATAGGCAAGGCAGACAGAAAGGAAGAATGATGAATTGCAAATATAAAATGCTGAAATAAGTTTTTGGATGAGACCAATAACGTTATGAATAGGTTAACACATCTTGCAAAAATTTGTTATGATTTGCTGTTAAACTCTGTCTAAATTTTTGTTTTCTTGAGTGTTATACAACACTGCAAAAGCTGTTAGTATTTGGATACAGGAAATGTCTTATGACATCAGATATGCTCTGATTTGTGGTAAATACTATATAAAGCCACTAATTCAGCATTGGTTGGTTCATAAGCTTTGGAGAGATCTTGTGGATCTCATTGTATTCTTACCTATCTGTTTGTATATACTAAAAATGAATATGTTGTTTGGGTGGCTATATAAATGTTTTAAATAAATAAATAAGATAACAAATCTTGTTATACAACAATTAGGATACCAATAGATTTTTTTAAAAAAAAGACAAAAGAAAAAGCTTCTAGCTTTCCCTTTTTGTGCATCTGTTAACTTACAATATTTGTAAACGGGCTCACTAAGAAATTAAACTTTAAGTATCTATAATTACCATTTTATGTGATGTATGTATGGGGACCATTCAACTACTATTGTGAATATATACTGTTAATTTTGCCAAAAATCAGAACATTGTTGTGGAATGTGAAACTATTGAGATCTGTTAACTTCCTTATATTAGTGCTAGCATTTAGAAATTCTTAAAATACTTTAATGTGGGATAGAATGATAGCAGAAATGTTCATTTAATTTATATGGGGCTGGGAAAAAATAGCTTATAAAATAACATTTTGATAAAAGAGCTGTATGGTTTCATTTGATGAACCTAAATGAAATTGTATGTTTTCTTTTTTCTCCTCTTAGATTCCTGAAAATTGAAAGAACTTTCAGCACAATGGACTGGAATGTAGGGACAATCAATAAGATGCAAACAAATGATCCCTTCTTAATGCCTCAAGTTCCTTCTGCTGCTTCTATTACTTCCCAAACAAATGTCTTAATGCAGAATTTTTGTAATTCTGGAAACAGCCAAACCACAAATATTCCATCAAGTATGAAGTATATGTTGACAAATAAACGACAATTTCGAAATAACAGGGCTTCTAAAACCTTAAGGCCAGTATTTCCTAAAGTAGCAGTATCTAGAACAAGTTTTGGACTAAACAATAATTTTTACAATTTGTCACCATCTTCACTTTCCACCATGACAGTTCAAATGGCAGCAGATGTACAGAATCCAAATTTATCAAGGAACATGCATAACTCTTCCTCTGTACCATTACAGGGAAGTACAGTTAATTCTGTGCAAAATATGTATCAAAAGACAAATGCATATATGGCTGTGGGCAGTTTCAGTAATCAGACACTCCAAAATTGTTCAAATTCTATGGGAACCTCAGTTTATCAGCAAGATCCTCTAAATACTTCATCTCCAAAAAGGGCCCCAACACAGATGCCCTACTATTACATGAATGGGCCTGCTACCTCTCAAGCAGATGCTAGAGTGTCCCTAAACTCTGTATCAAATTATTATTTACCTCCTCAGCAAAATGTCCAATATCCTGATTACTCTTCAGCAAAGAAGTGCCCAAATTCAGCTATTCCAGTAATGATGCAATCACAACCTTATGCTTCTGATCAAATAAATCCTCCACCATATCCAATTTATTCTCATTATAATTACAGGAATACAGTCCAAGCTACTAATATAAACTCTTCACTATCGGACTTGATGGTTCCCATACAAGCGAATCATGGACAATTTGTTCTGCAACAACCAACAGCAATTTTATCTAATGAAAAAGTTGAAAGTTATCATAATTCTCTGATTGATCAAAATAGCAATTTATATTCTGTTCGGACTGATCAGAAATCTCAATCTCTGTCATCCTGTACAGAAACAAATGTGGTAGGCCCCACTGCCCATAATGTAAGTGGACCAAAAACTACAATGCAGCTTTCTAATGAACCAGTAAAGTCGTATGTTGAAGTTGAAGGTAATTTTTCTACCAGCATACCAACAACTACAACAGTTAAGGTTGCTGAATCTTTGCAACAAACAAATCAAGCTTTGCAACTAGAAAAGAACATAAGTAATGAGAATTTATCTAAGGATAAATTTAAAATAACTAGAGAGAGTTTATCACTAGATGTTCAAGCCTTGTATGAAATGAGAAATGCATTATTAAAACTTAAAGACAATTTTAGTTTAAAACAAAAAAAATATTTATCTTCTCTACAGAGTGGGCAGACCTCTAATATGTCCATAAACAATCAAAATCCTAATTTATTTCCTCATAATACCAACTCATCAGTAGAATGTACTGTCCAACAGGTTCTCTCAGATAAAGTCACTCCAAATCAGTTTTCATCTAATTCACACAATTCTTCAGTTGTACCCCAGAAAACAAAGTATCATTTATTGCCAATTCTGTGGAATATGCTGAAAGGTACTGATGATGAAAATATGTTATTTAATGCTGATGTTGAAGGTGGAGATAAATACCAAAATAAGCATTTCATTGTCCAAGACAATTCATGTACTGATTCTAATGGCGATGCATTTGGAAATCCTGTTAACACTGATGGAACTACTAAATTAAGCTATAAAAACTCTCCTGTTGGTTCTACTCAGGGAACAAGCATCATTAAATCTGTTCCTAATCAATTGGAGAAAATATCAGCTGTACCTAACAGTGACTTACTTAATTCTTCTGAACAGAATAAAGATTCAGAAAGTGGTGGTGTTCAGTATTTAAATGATAGCATTCAGAGTTTGGTTCAGAATTCAGATGTTTCTCAGGAATCATCCTCAATGAAAAATTTAATAAAAGAAGAACATGGTAATTCTACTCCTGCATGTCACATTCAGCATAGTGAAAATACTTGCCTTCAGAAACCTACAAATATTGAAAATATCATTGATACATCTAGTTCTTCTAGTTCCAAAAGAGTTGAAGCTATAACTGGAACTCATGGTGTAGAAAGAACTTGTTCTTTGGAAGAACTGAAAACAAGCCTGGCTCTATGGAGAAAATGCCTCCCAAAATCCTTAAGTGAACTAATAAATAGAAATACTGTATCTTCCAGTGATGGGATAGATGGCAAGGGTACTGCAAAAATTTTGGAAAACTTCCCCAATATATTGACTCAAAATTACGACACTAAAATTACAGTTGAAAGGACTCAGATTTATGGTTCTTCATCTTTTGAAAAAAACCTTGATGGAGTAAATTCAAATTTGCCAAAAGGCTCTGAACCTCAAGTAGCTGTTGTTACTCCACGGATATTATCAAAAAATAATGATGTGCAGAAAAATAATGAAATCATTTATCCAGCTACAGATATTGAAGAAGGCACTGTCCATACTTTAGAAAAAGTTATATCTACAAAATCAGATAGTAATGAGGAAAAAAGAACTATTTACTCACCTACAGATTCCTTTAAATATTGTGATTTAAATGTGCACCAGGGAACAGACAAATACACAGGAAAAAATAAAATAGTAAAAGCAGAAGTTGGAACAAATCATTCTTTTGATTTAAATCAAGAGAAAACAAATTCCTTGCCACTTGGATTAAAGCAATATGACCTCAATTCAGGAGACCAACATCGATGTGAACTGATCACTAATGACTTAACTGCATCTCCTCAAAAATGTGTAACATCAAAAAAACGTCCAAATGTGGATGAATCCAACAATACTGCTGAAGTTGGGTTGAAAGACAGTACGTTGCAAATATCTAGTGTATGTACTCTTGTACAGGGTGATGCATTTTATAATTCGCAAATAGCAGACATCTTTAGTACTAGCCTTTTGAAACCTAGTATAAAGCTTGAAACTTCAGGAGAACACATGCCTTCTCTACAACACAATGAGGACCAATTTGACCTTTTGAAAAATGACCCTGAAATTGGGATGAGTCTTTCAGAGGAAGACGGCATATTGCTACCATCAGGAAGTTTATCCAAAGTTTTTGCAGGAAAACCTGAAGACTTGCAAACATTAGAAAGCCCTTGGTGTGACAAAACCTCAGTGGAAACAAATGCAAGCAATTCTGAGAAACAAAAGAACAATGACTTTTTAGAAGTTGCTTCACTTTCAGGAAAAAAAATTGAGCAAGATATATCTTACTGTTGCAATACAGATTTGTCCAATAACGAGATGTTTGAAAATCAGGAGAGTCTGTGTGAGACAAACAGCATGTCCAGTATTAGAGAAGCAAGTGACTCGGAGCATACCCTGGATGAAGGTAAGGAAGCCCATTTGGGAAGCAGCACTGAATCCTCTGTAACGTTTTTGAACAATCAGCTAACTGAGCTTTCAAAAGAATTTCCCTACGGAATTGGTTATTTGAATTTGGTAAAGGAAATAGAAAACAAAGATTCTACAACTATGCTGACAGAAAGAGAAGATAAAGAAAATACTATGAGCCATGAGAAAAGTCTTGATCCTAGTGATGCAGTAGAGCAAATTAAAATAGTAATCCTAAATTCTCAACAGATGAGTGAAGTGTTTCCTGAATGCAGTCAACAATCCTCCAACAAGCTAGATAACCACAGAGGTGACCAGATGAGAATGGATTCAAAACATAAAGATATAGGACACTACAGGAAGTCTAACCAGTACTTAAATGTTGACAGCAAAGTTATCAAGTCTGAAAGACTTGGAAAAACAGAACGGACATACTGCTGCTTGCCAGGATGGTTAGCTTCAAAATATAATGTGGAGCCTTGTTCATGCATGCTAGCTAAAGAACCTAGTTTGAAGGGAAAAACTGATCTGTATTCACAGTCTAAAGAGAGCTCAAAATCCAATGAGTCTGATTGTAGCCTAAAAAATGAAGTAAAGAATTCCATATTAGATACAGGCAATAATATTTTTCTTTTGGGAGATCAAAGTAACAAAGCTTTAAATAAAACTTTTGGATATAAAGAAACTGAATCTCAAGTAAAGGAAGATAAACTACCCAAATTAGAGCAAGCAACTACTCCACGTTCTTTATTGGAAAAATCAAATTCACAAGAACCTAAAAAGCGGGGTAAAAAATTGTCTCATTGTGCAGATTCAGATTCTCTACAGAGAGAAAGAGTTGGAACTAAGAAAAAACGCAACCAGAAAAATGGTAGAAGGAATATCTCAAAAAGTGAAGCACAGTATCATTTAAATAGAGACTTCAAAAAGATAATTATCAAAAAACTTGCCAAAAAGAAATTGGAGAAAAAGTCTTTTAATAAAACTCTGAAATCAAAAACAGATATTGATCACCACAGAGGAATAGAAACTAAGCATAGTATCAATTTTGAAAAATACAAAATTAAACGAGATACTAGTGAAACACACATGATTAAAGGACCAATTTCAAGCAGGAGTCTAAAGAGACAAATGATGAAGGAAAAAAACATTAAAGAATTGGAAACTCAGCCTAGTGAGTTCATGCCCTCTTCAACATTAAGCAGTGTTAGCTTTGCTTCTGAAAAACATGAAAATTCTGAGCAGAACTCTACCTTGGGCTCACAAGAACATTTAAATAAAACAAAATTGAAAGGTTTGGAGAAACAATACGGATACAAAAAAGTACAATATAAAGAACCTATTTGTCCTAAGCAGCGTTTTGAAGAAAATCTTACCCAGCTTGTTAAAAGAATAAATCTAGAGAAATATGCATACAGAAAAGATAAAAATACAGGGAAATGTCAAAGCTCACATTTTGATAATAGAATTCTTGCATCCCAGAATGAAGGAGATAATCCTTCCAGTGTATTTGAAGTCCACTCTCCAGTCAAAGAAGCCACATTGGATACTAGTAACCCAGACAAGTGGTCTGCGAAGTCACCTTCTGATAAAAAATCTTTCAAAAGAAAAAATAAGCATGCTGTTTTTCTGCAAAAGGAACAAAAGAAAAACTATTTGAACAGAGTTGCATTTAAACGGACTGCCCAGAAGACTATTCGTTTGACAAGCCTGGATTCTGTGCACTCCAAACCTCTTTGGCATGTGAAATCTAGTAATGGAACTGAGGATTTTGAACCCCACCAAAAAGGCAGGTCTTCATCCCAAATGTCTGAAGCAGAGAAGCCACGAATGCTTGAATTCAAAATGTGTCCAGAAATATTATTTAGGAAGTCCACCTCTGAAGAACAAACTTTAGAAGCAACAAAGCTTCCTGAAAAAAATAGGATATCTGTTACAGGTACAGTTGGGTTTCTTTTTAATCAGTCAAAGTAAACCATAACAGTATTTTCTTTTTACGTAAAATATTACAAGTGCAAGTTAATCCTGTATTTACCCGTATTTTTTGGAGTATAAGACGCACCAGAATACAAGACACACCTTAGTTTTTGGGGTGGAATATAAGAAAAAAGCTGACTGGGGGTGGATCTGCCTCCTGGAATACCCCCAATCAGCTGTCCTGGAGGTGAATTTTAGCAGCAAGTTCCATGGTTATGAGCTCTGTGCCTTGCTTTTTTTTCTACTTCTGAAACTCTGTTTCAGAAAAAATCTTTCTTTTCTGTCTCTGTAAGCCTCCCAGAGCTTCAGAAAAAAAAGTCTCAGGCTTTTTTTCTGAAGCTCTGCTTGGAGACTTCTTTTCTGAAGCTTCTTCATGGAGGAGGCTTTTTTGCTGAAAAAGAAATCTGCCTCTGAGCAATTTTACCTTGTTATTTCCTTGCTGAAAGCAGCAGAGGCCCAGGCAGCAAGCAATGAAAATTGCTGCAGCAGGGAACAGCTGACCGTCGTGACAATTAACACTAATTAGGCTTAGTGTTACAGCCTAACACTAATTAGGCTGTACTGAAGCTAAACGGCTGTTTCTGCTTGCTCTAAAGAGGTAAATTGAGGCCAAAGGCTGAGTGCCAATGGGTGGATGAGGCTACATTCGATGTATAAGATGTACCCAAGTTTTCACCCCATTTTAGGGAGGAAAAAGGTGCGTCTTATACTCCAAAAAAATATGGTATATTGCTATGTCTAAAGTGTTAAATATCTATAAAATGCCTTTTAATTTGGTTAGAAAGCTTTTTTTAATATCCTTCAATCAGTAGAAATCTGTAGCAAGATGCTAAAGATCTCAACACAACAGTAGCTAGTAGTATTTGTTACAGGTTTGGATTTCATCTGGCTGTCTTGTTCTGATGGAAATTCCCTAAATTTCAAAAACTTAATTGTCAGAGTTTGTTGCAAAAATCACTTGCAGAAAGTACACACAGATACCTGATTCAGCAGGATTCATTAACTTCTTTATATCCATAATAACACATGAGTAAATGTACAATACCAATAGTGGTTCTTCCAATGTAGAGACGACAGATTAATTTCAGTTCCAGCAGCAGACTCAGAGTTTAATACAGACAAAGAGAACCTCCTTTATACAAGGCAATTAAGCTAAGCCTAAATCATGCCCAGGCTCCAAGCTGTTTCAGCTCCCAAACAGCCCTCATTGGCTGACTTAGTTACTATGCCTGTACATTGGCTGACCTTGTTACCATGTCCT
>JANHFM010009668.1:8351-19740 GCA_032468115.1 Grayia smithii
GTCATGAGTCCAAGAAAACCCCTAGATTACACACAGGGGCTGTTTGGGGTAGTTCCACCCCATCCAAGACCAAAGATGGCAATTCTCCCTGAGCCAACGAACCCCAAACCCAGAGCCACTCAGTCTTGCAAGGGTTTAGTTTAGTTGCTCCTGATCCAGCCCCTAACAGCCTCTAGGCACTGCAAGAGGGAGGACATGGCATCACTTAACTCACCATGGGCTGAGACATACAGCTGAGTATCGTCAGCATATTGGCGATACCTCAGTCCATGGTGACAGATGATCTCACCCAGAGGCTCCATATAAGTCTTGAACAGGAGCGGAGAGAGTACCGAGCCCTGCGGAATCCCGTAAAGCTGTGGGTGAGGGCTGGATCTCTTCCCTCTTATCAACACTGACTGAGAGTGGCTGCCGAAGAAGAATGTGAACCAGGATAGCACAAGGCCTCCCACTCCCATCCCCCGAAACCGCCCCAGGAGAAAACCATGGTCGATGGTATCAAAAGCCGCCGGGAGGTCAAGTAAAGCAATGATGGATGCACTACCCCCATCCTGCTCCTGCCAGAGATCATCCAAAAGTGCAACCAATGCCATTTCTGTCCCAAATCCAGTCCTGAATCCTGATTGGTAGGGGTCAAGATAATCCATTTCATCCAGAAACCTCTGGATCTGCCATGCAACCACCTTCTCAACAACCTTCCCTAAAATGGGAAGATTGGAGACAGGTCGGAAATTATACAACCAGGTGGAGTCCAGCAATGGCTTCTTAAGAAGAGAGCAGACCACAGCCTCCTTAAAGTGCTGGGGCACCACCCACTCCTGTAGGGAAGCATTAATCACCACCAGAGTCCACCTGCCTGTCACCTCCTGGGAAACTTTCACAAGCCAGGATGGACATGGGTCTAAAATATAGGTGCTTGCGCACATACTCCCTAGGATCCTATCCACTTCCTTGGGAGCAAGAGGGTCAAACTGTTCCAGATAACAGGGTGAGAACCTGCCTTGGGTTTCCACCAGACCAGCAATCACGCTGGCATCTAACTGGGAATGAAGTTGAGCAATTTTGTTTTCCAGAAAATCCGCAAGTTCCTCAGCGCGCCCCTTCAGGTGGACCTCAATCACCTCCTTCCCCAGGAGGATGCTCACCTTAAAGAGGGTTGCTGGGCAATTATCTGCAGACGCAGTTAGTGTGAAGAAGTATTTACACTTCACCACACAAATCACCACGAGGTAGGCCTTAGTAGCAGCTCTTACCCGTGTTCGATCGAGTTCATCCCGTCTTCCTCCAGCAGCACTCTACACATCTCCTCATGCATTTCATCCCTCTCAGTTCCTCTGTATACCACGGGATACAGAGAACTCTATGGGTGAGGAGAGGTCGCATGGATGCAATCCTATCCAAAGCCTCAGTCAGCTTCCTATTCCAAACAGTGACTAAGTGTTTGGCTGGACTGCACACTAGATCTGCAGTTATAACCCCCAGCTCCTGGAACCCATTCAGGTTCATTAGATGATGTGGGCAGACCAATCTAATAGGTCCTGCCTCCCTGCGGGGGGGGGGGGGGTACAGCTCTTGAGAAACTCATTGCCACTGGAAACTCATTGACCTTAACAAGGGGACCAAGGAGAGGTCCACCAATTCCAGGTCACATAGGCACTGCTCCGACAAGAACACCAAGGGTGGTTGACCACTATTACTAGTTGGGCCTTGATGACCTAGGACAGGCCCATGGAAGTCATGGGTTCCATGATTATATTATATGCTATAAGATGATCAGTGACAAATCTCAAGAATGGAAGGGACACTTCAACCTTGCTCAGTACAGGAATTGAAATTAAAATATCTTTGATAAGTACAGTATCGATGCAAATTCTGTATGAATAAATCCAATACAGACGGGGCTACCAGGTTTTGGTATTCAAATTTCTATTATTAGAATGTTTTTTTTATCAAATATGGACATGGGCAGCATTTTGCTCTGCTTTGCAGGCCATTTTCTCAGATCATGGCAAAAATTGGGGAGGGCTTTTCCCTGTGCAAAGTTCTTGGTAAATGTTCCTAATCTCAGTTTTTCATTTTTATTAGTAGAAATTGAACCCATTTATTAGTACACGTTTTGACTGAGCAGGAATATTTATGGCATATAAGGATCAAACTTCTTCCTGTCTTCCTTATTCGGTGAATTGCCAGTGCTAAACATTGATTCAGAATGTGAATTGCTTGCTACCTTAGATGTTAAGGAAGCAAACAGTAAAGGATGCTGTTTCTACAAAAAACAATGATTGCAAGCAATCTGTGCCAACAATTTTATGTATTTGTGTGATATACGTATCACACAAATTCCTCAATCCTGAATTTGTTCCCTCAAGAAATACTGAAATTACCAAACAAAATCAGTGCCTTGAAAAACAATTGCAAGTTGCAATGGAAGAACTATCAAGATTATGAGTACCCTTGTCTGGAGATATCCTTCTTTTTAAAAAACCGGAATAGTTCTGATCTGGCAGCTAAGCTTTATTGCTTTATTTCACTTTCTATTCATGCCATTGTTGTTTTTCCTATAAAGTTTAAGATTGTTTATAACAAGAGACAAGCAAGTCTAATAAGGGCTATCAATTCGCATGCTGCTTTTTCAGAACAGGTGCCATGGTTTTTGAAGTACACAGTTGTTGTCTGCATAGCTAGCAAGATCTGCTTAAAATGGCTCACAGAACAAATACATTGAACAATTTAGCCCTGTCATATATAGCTGCTGTTGTTTCCTAAAATTACCTATTCACAATTATTTCAATTCAGAGCTTAAGCTTCAGCGTCAGTTAATTTATCCATCAATGTTTTTCAGATGTGAAGAAATACGTACTGGTAATTCTGTACTTCAGTGTTTCTCAACCTTGACAATTTTAAGATGGGTAAACTTCAATTCCCCAGCTTTGCTGGCTGCGGAATTCTGGGAATTGAAGTCCATCTATCTTAAAGTTGCCAAGATTGAGAAACATTGCCATACTTCATCAGGTTCATTGTCAGAAGTTGATATGACTAAGCCCTAATTCAGCCCTAATTGATAGTTGGATGGGAGACAATTTAAGCTAGATTGAGGAGCTGAAGTGCACCACTGTTTTTTAATATGATTTGGAATCAGATAATTTCCAAGAACCACCAGATGGAGCAGTTTGCATAAGAAATTCCCACAGTCTCCATATTGTTATAACATAATGAGAAAACATATGGGAAATAATATTCAATGTACCAGTAAAGGAGAATATTCGTAGCTCAGGGTTGAAATGAGAGGTCCTTGGTGCTCTCTCAGCTTGGTTGTTTTCTTGCAGGTGTTTCATTACCCTAACTGGGTAATATTACCTTTATTTTTAATTATGGAATTAAATAATGGGTGCACGATGGCTCAGCGTTTACGACCTTTCTTCACACATTTCTTAAGTGAATCACTGCAGTTGTTAATAACATGGTTGTAAAGTTAATCTGGCTTTCCCATTGACTTTGCTTCTCAGAAAGTTGCAAAAGGTGACACCAGGGCAATGCAACAGCCATAAATATGAACCAGTTGCCAAGCTTTTGAATTTTGATCACATGACCACTGGGAGGCTGCCACAGTCGTGTGAAAAATGGTCATAAGTCACTTTTTACAGTGTCGTAACTTCAAACGGTCACTAAATGAACTGTTGTAAGTCAAGAACTACCTGTAGTTCCATTGTACCATGGTCAATGCTATCAAAACCTGCCAAAAGATTAAAAGGAAAAAAAAAACCTAACAGGAAGCTCCTCCCCTAAGATATCAGGCAATTCTTTTTCTGCTGCTGACAAACAGCTGATTTTGCCACCAAAGCTGATTATTTGGTGCCTCTGTTCGGTTTTTTAAAGGAGAGACTAGATAGGACCCAAGGCTACCTTCAAATTATCTTGCCCTCTGGAGAAGATCGTGGCCCTTGGAGAAGAGGGGATCCTGATGGCTGCAGATCTCAGTAAGTAAGGGGCTCAGATCAGAAGGTCAGGTCTCTTGTCACCTTTTCTCTTCGGCTGTTCAATATTTTTTTTTAAGTATGCCTGGGTTATATCTTTTGAAGCTTTACTATCTCTTGAGTTATGACTAATTGACTTCAGACCTATTTTATAACTCCTTGCTGGACTTTTAAAACTTTTTTTTCTGTTCTTTTACTGTTTACTATTAAATTCCAAATGATTTTTACTTTAGCCGTAAGGTTATTTGCAGTGAAAGTATATTTTCTTTGGCAGTAAAAATCATCCAATTGGACTTACATTTACACAGGATTATATTACAAATTTTACACTTTCTAGTTTTTTTAAAGAGCTTTGATATTTATCTTTTAATTTTTAATGGGATTTTTAATTTTTTTAATTTCCCTTTCTTTAACCTCAGGTGTGGAGGGGCGGATCTTTTCCTAGGCTACAACTTATCTGCTTTGCTTGTCCTTGAAGAAAGAATACTGTGATTCTCAAATGTCTCTAAAAGGAGGTAAAATTTTATGGAAAGCATTCGAAAAAAAGAATGCTCTCTAACTTACAGGTTTTATTTGAAAATGTAAAACAAAAAAATTGAGGGGTCAATAATAGTGTAAACTCAAGATGGTATCCAAAAGCAGGAGAGAAATAGTTAGACTTGGTTTGCAGCTTCATGAACTGGAACCTGATCTTTCCTGTCGGATGTGAAGAAAGAAAATACTTGGTTTGAAAAATATAGTTTTGCCCAAAAAGATTGAAAGGAATATGAATAAAAGAAATTCTGAAATAATGGAATTGATGAAGGATGGACTGGACTTTCTTGGTAAGAGGAATACTGTGTTATTAAGGATAATTTTTTAACAATGGATGTTGCAGAGATATTTACAAGAGATTTACCAATTTTGGAAATGAGATGCAATTGTTGGGAAAGTTCTCAGTATTTCATCCTGAACAGATCAGAGATAATGATTGGGGCGATTTATGGTAAATAAGAAACCATGCAGGTTTTCTACCAGTAAATCACAATAACAGACTGTTAACGGAATATCTTGAACTTTATCTGTGCTGTTGTTTAACCTTATTAACTACTTTTTCTTTCATATATGTAACGTATGACTGGTCAGTTGGGTTGCAGATAGATGCAGAAGCTTATAAATTTTGGACCTTCTTTATAAGGGGAGGGGAAGCTATTATTGTTGCAATAGATGTGTCAGTGTTCAACTAGGGAGATAATATGTGTTTTTGTCAAATGTTCTAATACACATTTTTTAAAAAGTTCTTGTCTACTTTGTTTAAAAAATTATTTTGGATTTGGTATTTTAATCTTCTGAATAAAATAAAATTAAGAAAAAAAATGTCAATGGGGTTGCACTCTTTTCGACTGCTATTTGGGTGACTTCCATGCAAAAGTATTTTCATCTAATAGCTAAGAAATTGCATTGTGAGCAATAAAGCAAGAGGCATGTTAGCGTTTAAGAGAAGGCCAGTTGTGGGATGCAAATCCCATTTTATGGGATTTTCTTGACCTCTCGTGTAATGCCTTGCAGAGGCAAAAACATTTGCCTCTGAGGATAATTTATTTTAGGGCTCTTTGGATTATAACCTATAACCAACTGGACTATAATCCATTGTCTGGATTAGAACACCTGCCTTTCATTTAATTTTCAAAGAAGTAGAAGCATATACATGCCCATTTTGAGAATTCAGACAGGTAACTATCCTGTGAATTCTTGGTTTCCCTAAAGACCTTAAAGAACAAAGTTTTGCATCCATTGAGATGACGCTTGGCAATCAAAAAGCCAATGTAACAACTCCTAAAGTCGATTGCTGTAACCTTTAAGTGGGTGAAATGATGTACCATAGGGCAACATTTTTTGAAACCAAGGTACCTCAAGTGGGCTAATTTACAGAATGGGCCAAAAATCTGGGAAGTATGACCCCTGATGAATTTGGCACATTTTGTAAAACAATTTATGACATAAAAAGTATAAAACAGTTTATGACAAAATACAAAATGTCATAAAATGTTTCCTGTGCCGATGTTTCATTGTACTATAACTATACAATTCAATATGGGCTTATTTTCAAGGCAGATAAATCTCTGATGGATCCCAAATTTTCCAGTGGAGGCAATACATTACAAACTCTGTCATTATGAAGGAATTAAGGAATCTGATAAGGAAACATTCTGAATTGATGACCTAATGGGTCATGGGTTGTCTAGTAACACTTTAAAAGACATTAAGAAAAAGCAGAAGAGATTATACTGTCATTAAACAATCCCATGAAGCCATTTCAAGGAGCATTATTTTATTTGCAGAACATTCTTAGTATTTTCACTAAGTTATCTTTTCTAGATAATGCTCCAATTAATTTGAAGGTTACAGCAAGAGGCATCTTTGCCTGCTGAAAATGAACAGTGTTGTATACTGGTACATTCTCCTTTCAAAAGATCCTTCTATGTTTAGATGACAGGGAATGAAACATATATTTCCCTTTTTCTCTGTCTTGGCTTCTTCACATAGGCGGGACAAGCTGGCCATTGTATTCACAAGCAAAGATGAAAAAGGAAAGAGTCATATATTGAAATGAGAACTTTCTGCTCTGGGGGTGGGGGCTTGCAAATATAGATACTGGATCAATAAAGTTGTTGCTAGTTATTTATTGGATCTTACTTGGACACTGGATTTCAATACAGCTAATCACATAGAGATTTATGTGATTAGAAAAATGTCACCACCAATCCACACACACACCCTTTCAGCAAGGTTACTTACTATCCTTTTGGCAAATGTTCTCAAGATAGCTCCATTTGTTTTTGCAACACGTGGAGTCCATGTTAAAATAAATGTATCCAGTAAAAACTACTAAATAGTAATATGGTAAAATGATGGCAAGTTAAAAAAATGAGCAACTAAAGGCTATTAAAATCCTAAATCTTAAATACTTTGCCAATCAATGTGTATTTCAACAGACTAGAAAAAAAGCAATGGAAGAGCCAAATTTGACAACTGGATCAGGGGTGGGTTCTACTTACCTTTCCTACCGGTTCTGTAGGTTCACGTGCTTTGAGCGTGATCAGCGCATGCACCTGCCGAACGAGCGGTCCTGCACATGTGCAGCTTTTTTGAGCAAAATAAGGCTCAAAAAAGCTTCCTGCGCATGCACGTAAGCGCGCTCTGCGCTCAGGGACAGGTACGTACGGGCATGCGGGGGGGGCTTTGGTCCGGTAGTATAGAACCAGTTCGGTGATGTCACAGCGTCACCGCTACCTAATCTATAGAACCGGACCGAACTGGGAGCAACCCACCACTGAACTGGATGTAGTCCAGAAAAGTTAGATTTCAGCTGTAATTATTGTCAACCAGAGCAGCAAACAGAACCATGGTAAGAGCTGAAATCTAACATATTCATTTTAGGAAAGAATGGGCTAGGAGGGCATGAGTTCCAAAGCTGTAGGGCACCCTATTATTTGAAATTCATTGTTCTGAAACAAAGGCAGGGATGAGTGGATGTGAAGAATTTTACACATCTCTAAAATTAAGAAAAAGTGAGAATAAATATTTGCAAGATGGTTGGGGGAGAGTGAGAAATAAATTATCTTGCACATACTTAATCACCTAAAACAAAGGTGACACAGAAATTTAATTAATTTTTACTGCCCCAAAATTTTACTGGATAATCAACATGGCTTCCTTAACTACGGTTCATTGAAGAAATCATAATTGCTGAATTTACTTATTGCACTAAGCGGAGATTTACTTGGTTTTCATAGAAGGTAAGGTAAGGATTGGAAAGGACCTTGGAGGACATCTTGATTCACATATTGCCCAGGCAGGAGTTTTCTACTTAATTACTGACACATGGATATCCAACCATTTCTTAAATGTATATAATAAAGGAGTCCCTTGCCTCCTGAGGCAGTCTGTCTGTTCCATTACTGAACAGCATTTAGTTAGGAAATTCCTCATAATTTTTTTCCTTCCAGGTTTTTTGTGGTTGATTGCTTTCCGCTGAACATGTTACAGTTTGTCCATATCCTACATTTTATACTTCAGTTGATGGAGTATAGGAGTGTATTTCCTTGTTTTGCAATTTCATCCTAGTTAGTTTATATTCAGACACCCATCAAATTCCTTCCACTTTTTATTATTTACATAGAAGGATAATGACTTAAAAAAAAGAATTTCAATGCTAAATAACACTGAGCATATACATAAATACCATTGGAAAGATCTTTATATTGTTACTTTACAAGTTAGGATTAAGCTTTGTAGGACTAGTTCGAGATGCTGACCCAGAACTGAATGGCAACTAGAACTTTTGTAAGGCAAAGACCGAGAAGATTAACAAAGGGAAACTCACAGTTGTATTTTCTAATTCCTCCTGGAAAAACAATATAATGATGTTCAAGCTGTTCTTTGTACCCCTGACAATGTAGGCCTCTGTCACGCTTGTTCTGAGTAAGTGCTGGACAGTTTTGCAAATGCAGCAGCATTCTCTTTTGGCAGGCCTCCATTATACAGCAAATAGGAAAATAACTCCTATAAATGTAAAGCATGTAGAACAACTTTTTTTACTATTTGGCAAAGGTACATCAGACTGATAATTCTGTTCTCCGAAAATTACGATAACTAATAAAGCAACACATAGCGTTCATTGCTGGATGTGACAGAATAGTTAAAATGGAAAATATAATTCCTTGATCAAACAGATGAAGATTAAAAAGTAGTCCTTTTTTTAAAAAAGTGGAAATGTGAAGCTTTCGACCTTTAATAAACTATCATGCAAACTTCAGTCAAAACTCTGACTATAATTTGTGAATGCATGGCAGATTTTTTTTCAAGATTCTGTCATTTTAAACAAAAAGATGAGGTGTTTTAGTGTTGGTCTTAAAACTTTAGACTGGCTATGCCTAATTTAATCTACTCTTCAGACCTAGCGGATGGCAGCTTTCTTACTTCCCACCCAGCATTTGAATACAGAAATTAAAGTTTAATACTTTAAAGTTGAACAGAACATAAGGTAAGTTACAAATAGGTGAACATGTTACTGCACTAGGTACCATTATTTAGGTAAAAAGGGCAAAATGCCTGTACTTTCTCATTTTTTTGACAGAATTAGATATGATGGTAAATTTACCACGTTGCTTATTGCATCTTTATGTGGATAAAACAAGTTTTTAAGCAAAGAGAATTTTCTACTTTTGTGAAGTGCTAAATAAAATTTTGTTGCCTAGGGATTGCAATTTCTTTAAAAATAATAGATAATTAAAGAAATTGCAACAATAAGAGGGAAAAAGCATTTTTACCACCTCACAAAAGTACAGAATTCTTACTTCACTTCTACATATTCAAATAATGGTAATAATTATGCCGAGGGCAATGGTTCAAATTAATTGTAATCCCAGTAACAAAAGTGACTCTCCATATAGATTAGCAATTTGTAAGCTATTTAGAAAGAGGGTCAACAGACAAATTAGCATAATTTTCTCTACTGTTAGCCTTAAGTTTTGTTATGACTTTATCAATACCTGATGCAGAAAATGAAATTGTAATCATTTTAGTTCAATTAATAATTGTATTCAAATTCATATCTCTCTTAATTAAATGGCTGCCTAGTTATGAATATTCACACACAATCTATTCATGCTTACTCAAAAGAAAAAGACAACAACCATGACTGAGCTTAACAGGGTTTAGTATCAAAAACCATAATACAGGATTATAGCTTTGGTGTGGTTTTCCCATCAATGTTAAAACAACTTATATGGTAGTCATACTAAGATTTTATAATAAAAACTAATTACAGCTTTTAGCCAGACATTTTTTAGATGTAACCAGGAATAATTTTATTAAATGTGAGGGAAATCACAGGCAAAGTTTTGGAATGCGATTAAAGACCACAATCCAATTTGCTTCTCCTCCAATAACTTGCATAGTATTGTGGCAAAAGCAAATATGGATATTATAAAATATCTAAATAGATATTTGATACGTTGGTATTAAATATCCAATTTCTCTAATTATTCCTCTCCTTCATTCTAGAACAAAATTAGTAAAAGTTAAAGCATACAAACAAATGAATAGATCTGTTTTTTCTCCAATAGTGTAATTACATCATTGTAGATTTGAAGCCTCATATATACTGCTCTAGAAAAAATGAAATGGGAAAGCAATCTCCTTTGATACATTTCAAATAATTAGAAATGTAAATAAGAACATTTATGATTCTGATAAATATTCTATGGACTCACAGATGCAAATATCAAAATGGATATTTCTTTACAGCAAAATGGCAAATAGATTCTAATTTAAACTAGGAAGAAAAAAACATCCTGCAAATTGAGTTACCTAAATAAACCATTTGCTTGTTCTTTACTGATGTAAGTTATCCAGTACGCTAGTCATTAAAGCAACTAATTGGGACAATCTTCAATTTGATTCTGATTCCAATGAGACCCACTACCAATATATAAGCATGCTGTTGAATGCTGCATTTTCTGGATATTTATTTTTATTTATTATATTTTTATAGTCACATTTCTCACATTAAAGTGACTCTGGGTGGTGTACAACACTTAATTAAAAAGCAATAAATACATAAAAACGTAACTATAAAAAGGGCATACAATTAACTACAGTAAGGGAGCCATCACAAACTTTCTCCAGTCCCCTCAGCCTCAGGCTGTTAACTTCAAATACAAACAGATTTTCCACTAGACTAGAGCAATATAACTAAGATAACTAAGGGTGTTTCAAATATTCATTTGTGGACAATCATTCCATACTATATTGCACCCCTCCCAAAAAAATAATCCTCCTGAGTTCAGATTACAGAAAGATTAGCTGTTTAAGAAGTAGATAAATAGGAGTTTTAATTAAAACAGTTTAGAATTGTGTTTCTTAAAACGTTTTTCTCTCAGGATCCTTTCCCACTGTTAAAAATTATGGACACCAAAGGAAATTTGATTGTTGGGATGTTTATCAATATTTCTGTATTTCCTGTAAAAAAATTAAATTGTTACGTTCACTACCACTATCAATTCTTACAACTGTTTGGTGGGATTTTATTATAATATTTTTCAATATAGGCTGGCAAATAATTCTGATTTCATATATCTGAAAGGGTTTGGGGGGATCTCCCAGGGATCCTTGGACCACACTTCAAGAAACACTGGTCTACAGAAAAATGATTATAGAACTGTGTTACAAAAGGATTGCAAGTTCTGTTCTGGTACCAAAAACAAATTTGCAATGTTGAGAATTAAACCAGAGATATTATGTTGTGTGAAAACTTTGGGTCAAGTCAAAATTAGTAAAAACAAAAATAACATATGAAGCAATGAGTGAGCTGAATCACTGATGGTGTAGAATTGCTTGCTTTATTGTAAGAACTCTTACATATTTATAGA
>JANHFM010009669.1:37666-56198 GCA_032468115.1 Grayia smithii
TCTGTGGTTTCTTCCCCAAATCCCCAAAACTTTAACCTTAGACTGTCTACTGTTGACTTCACCCCATTCCTAAGAGGGGCTTGCATAAGTGCACCAGTGCGCCTACTATTCCTGTCCTAATATTACTTTTTACTCTTACTCTTTTCATGTATTCAAATTATGTTCATACTTTTACCTGTTATTTTATATATACTTGACAAATAAATAAATAAAATAAAGAAATATTTAGGCTACAATTCTAGAATTCCTGAAACTTTTCTCTCAGGACTGGTAAGATTTTTCAGGGGGTTGAAAAGAGGAGTTCATGTCTGAAGAAATAAGTGAACTTTTCTTCCTTCTTCCAACCAGCCTTAGGAGATCAATAGCTTGAGTTATAAAACTGTGTTTTATAACTCTAATCAGTCTACTTTGACTACACAAAGGATAGGTTAATTTAGAGTTTGGACATTATATAATCCAAAATATCTCTAATGGCTCAGAGTATGCTTACTGTTCATTACTCATGTAATTGTACATGGTTCTGTAAGCATAAGCTTTAGGTCATTTAATTTTTCACCAGAACGGTTCTTGGTGACTGTGGCAACCAAAAGTCAATATTTCCTTAGAATTAGGATTGTACTCTTGCAAGTTGACTAACATCAGGTTCTAAGGCAGATGCTGGGGAAAGTCATGTTATAATTCGAGTCATTCCTAGATCAATTATCCTACAGTGGACACATTATGCAAAGCATGCTGGAGGAGGCTCTAATGCTAGAAAAGGTGGAAGAAAGGAGAAGGAAGACCAGCAGTAAAGTGGATGGACTCAGTTATAGTTGTGCAACTTTAGGACCTTGAAAGAATAAGTTAGGGACAGATCATGGTGTGAAAGTCTATCTATGTCACGAGTGTCAAACTCGATCATGTCACATGACATATTGTGATGTATAGTGATGTTTTTTGCCTTGGCGGAGCTGGGATGGGCGTGGCCTGTGCGTGACACATCTGGCCAGTTTGACAGGCCTGATCTATGTGATTGCTAAGACTTCATAGCACATAATCAATAAAATGAAATCTTAGATCACATGATGAGCATCTTTTTTATAGCTTCCATTGAACTTAAAATAGTTCCCCTCCCTTCCTATCTTTCATTTGAAGCTATTAGGACATAAAATGTAAAGATGTTCACCCGCTGTCGTACTGTGTAGTTGCCTTATTCGTCTATGCTCAGTTGAGTGAATTGAGAAGTAATCCCCAAATGGGATTGTTAATGGGATTTTTTGACAACCCTAATTAACTAAAACAAGGAATTTAAATTGCAGATAACCTTCTGAATGAATATGCAAAAGGCACTCACCAGCAAAATACCCATCACACGAATTATTCTTTCCCAACATAAGTGCACCCACTGATTGCTCTAACCACAGATCTTGGTGCAGGGAGGGGGGGGGGATGAAGAGCTAACAATGCTAAAAGTGAGCTTAAAAAAAAGAAAATAAAAATAAATGGATATTCAAACTTTACCAGAATGTGAATGCTTCTGTAACAGTATTGACATTTGCCCATGTAAACCTGATCTGAGACCGAGAAATACATTCCTGTGCTACTTCCGTCAGCATTACTCCCATCATTAGAGATGCAGGGTGGGCTTAGAAAGCAAGCAAGAAAAATGACCATAATTCCTAATTATGTCATAAAGTGAAAGGGGTGAGCAATTATATGGGAGATCTATGACTGCCATTCTCACTGCATTCATTACTGCTTAAAAGCTGCCTCACACATTGATGCATGCTACTGGACTATAACATAAATGCACACATGAACTGAAGCTCAAAATTACAGATGATTCCTCCTCCTCCCCCTTTTTTTTCTCAGAATGGCAAGCAGTAGCATTCCAAATTCAGGCTGAGCAAACTAGGCAAACTTTTGGGCAAAACTTTTGTTTTCCTCAGACCCAGAATCTTAATGGTCTTCTTTTAAAGGTAAGAGAATGTCAGTCATGCTGACTCTAGAACACAGTGTTCATCTCCATTTCTTGGCTGAGGGAGCCAGCGTTGTCCGAAGACAGACTCCATGGTCATGTGGCCAAAGGCATACAGAACACTGTTACCTTCCCACCGAAGTGATACCTATTAATCTACTCACATTTTCATGCTTTCAAATTGCTAGATGTGCAGGAGCTGGGACATGTAATGAGAACTCAGCTCATTGCACGGAACTCAGGTCTCTAACCCAGGCTGCCAGCTCGCCAGCTGACAAGCTCAGCATCTTTAACCTCTGAGCCACCATGCTCCTTTTGGTCTTTTATATGAATAGAAGAGAATAGAATTCTTTATTGGCCAAGTGTGATTGGACACACAAGGAATTTGTCTTGGTGCATATGCTTTCAATGTACATAAAAGAAAAGATGGAAGTAAATACTTCGGAAAATTAAGACCCTGTATTCCTTAGGGCCAAAATTTCAAGGAGACAGAGACAGAAACAGATACAGAATGAATTGTTTCCTGACATCTGACTCTAAAAAGTATATTCCATGCCAGTGGCTCTTACTATAAATGCTATAGAAATGCTATTTCCATCCTTTTCTTTATATGACATATTATTTGCTTCTGAACCACTTATTCTTAATTCAGACACTGCCCCCTGTTTCATAATATGGTTGGTTTCCTTTATCTGTTCTTACTTATGCAGTTCTTCCCCTATGGACATTGAAAGTCCATTAATTTAAAATTATATTACAAATAGGGCAAAGGAAGTAATATACAAATCGTTACAGTTACAGGGGAATCAAAGGTCTGAAATTCTAATACGTGCATCCAGAAGAAGTTATCTCATTTATTCTTACTGGAAGTGTGTTCTGATACTTACTCACAGAAATCATTGAGAGCTTTGCCAGTCACTTTAATAAGAATTGGATTAGAGTCTAATAAATAGCTGCTGTTCATCATCTTTGTTGAGCTTCAGCTCATAAGTAAATATGGTAATTTGCATTTTATTATTTTCTTCTCCCTATTATCTCACCAAATTAATCAGCAGGCTGATTTCCATTGTTAAATTTAAATAAACAGCTTTATAAATAAATGGCTTTGTAAATGTAAAATACCTTGGCCCAAGCTAATACAATACTGATGGAACAGATGGAAATATTGACAAACTATCAGACCAACTACAGGAAGAAAAGATATACAATTTTCTGATAAACTAATGTTCAAGGCTTCATTTTTTTTTTTATGTCTCAAAGGTAAACTATAAGTTAAAGCTGCAGAACCTGCAATTTTATCTCCTACCCTTATAATATTTCCCCTGAGGTCTTTTTAGAAGGTCAACTACTTCTAAATAGCATGGAACCTCATGGGAAGAAAGAATGACCCAGAACTGGGTGAAATCATCTTGGGATTGTGAACCAGACAATTTTAAATAAAATTCAGCAAACCTGAAGCATCAATACTTTAATAAAATAATAAAGAGAGAGAGAGAGAGAGAGAGAGAGAGAGAGAGAGAGAGAGAGAGAGCCAATGTTTATGTCAAATTTTAAACTCTTAGATCAATGCCTAAAAAATGATATACCTCCTTAGAATCCAGCAATAATTTAATCGAGTAAAATTAAATTAAATTTTAAATTTAATTTAGGAAGGCATGCTTAGGTTATTTATGCAGGCAATATGGTTTTTATGGATTTTAGTTTCCTTTCAAATCTCTGTATTTTCTTCAGCTTGTACTACAAAGCATTGATCATTCAAATTAACATGTTAGAAAAATAAGAATTCCTGTTCACAAAAATATATCCTATTCCATAATAAAGTCCTATAATGCCATGGGTTGTTTTTGCCAACCTGCATAACCAACCTGCACAACTACCCCTCAGGAAATAATTTAAGTTGTTACAGTTGTGCCATTCTGCTGACATAAATATTCTACAGATCAAATGGTTCAAAGTCAGCAGTTCTGTGTCATTGACTGCATCCTATGTATTTTGTTTACAAATGCTTGAAATTATTTTTCATTTCCACGAATGGACATCATGTTTCTAATTGGATAAATCATGAGTTATTTTAAGACTAAAAATTTAGGAGTCCAATTATTTGCTCTTCAGCCAGTCTCCATATTAAGAAGTTGTAAAATTAATTTTGGGTCTGTGTCCAAATAATGCATTTTTTTAATTGACTTGATAGGTTCCAGCTTTGGAACATTTTGGTAAACCTGTGATCAGGGTTAGCATCAGTGGTGGGTTGCTCCCTGTTCGGCCCGGTTCGCGCAATCTGGTAGCAGTGATGGTGTGACATCACCAAACCGGTTCTCCATGGCCGGGAACAGGGCCCACCCGCGTGCCCGTACTTCCTTTTTTTGTTTCCTTGGAAAAAAATGCGAAACAAGCACTCTGCGTATGTGCAGAGTGCTTGTTTCAAGTTTTTTTCAAGTAAAATAGTAAATGTGCATGCACGGAGCACGCATGCGAATCACGCACAAAACACATGCATGAAGAGAACCAGTAGTAAAGGTAAGTAGAACCCATCTCTGGTTAGCATGCTAAGAACTTGCATGGCTACAAAAATTGTTACTGAACTTTGCCATTGATGAGCTACTTGAAATAATTCACATAATTAAGGATGCATTCATCTCTTACAGGTACAAAAGATTAATTTTTGGAGAAAGCACATTGACATGAAGCAACACTACATATATGAACTTTTTAAATGGGGACTTGTTGAAGGTGATGTATTATGCAACAAAAGAGTTGGTAGCAGATCACTTGACAAACGGCTTCCAATGGACCATTACTAGGCCCTTTATGACATTATGGAAATTGCTGATCAGGAGATACATAAAATGTATATTTATATTTATAGATATGCAGATATGTCCCCCAATCAATAAATAACAATCATATACTGTATATTGATCAGTGCAGAAGACAATAAAGATCATTTGCAATGCAGCATCAGAATCCTTAGCACATTGCATGTTATATGTATATGTAGATTTTAAAATAGCAGATATTACTTCCTTTGATAAATGTCATTTATTCTTTAGGATTTTAAGCATCTATCTTTATCTTTAAATATGCAACTCACTAAATAAATTGGAGGATTCCAACCAGTGTCGTCTCAAAATTTCTTCACATGACTCTTTTGACCTCCAGCATCAAGCATATTCAATAACTTAATCATTCATGACAGATAATGATGAAGCTGGGACTATGCTCTCTATATTGTGCCATGGCACCTGCACTCATGGATCAGATTCAGCTGGTGAATGAATCAATAGGTGGGACATCATTTGATTATTGGATTCAAGTAACATTAAATGTGTGCTTAATTCTGTTTTAACCTGTTTAATTGCATTTCCAACACCTGCAGAAGAGATGCTGAGTAAAGTAACTCTTTAACCAGTGCTCCTGTACAAATACATCATGAGGTAACCACCACCCCCCCTCAATATTTTTTGTAAAGAAAAGTCATGGATCAACAGCAGTATACCATATGCCTTTTCCTTTTCTGTTGTTTTGTTTTAAGAATATTTGCTAGATATATTTTTCTGAAAAGTTTCTATCATTTCCTCTTGCTGAAATATGCTAGGAAGCTTCTGTTCTCAATGGAGTTACAAAGTTTGTATGAATCCTTCTTCTATAAACATTATTAGTTCCATGCTTAGATTCTGAATGAAGCTCTTTCTAAATATATAATACTTAAAAATCAATTTGGCTCCTACATTTTGAAGCTGCAGTGGGATGGACTTACCAAATAAAAGTACCCCTGATCTCAAATAGTAATTGTACAGTTTGAATAAAGATGGCAATCACAGTCCTCCATGAACATAATTCATACTAGAATTATAATTTATGCTAGAATTATAATTCATACTAGAATTATAATTTATGCTAGAATTATAATTCATACTAGAATTATAATTCATGCTAGAATTAGTGCTGAATGCATTATATCCACTGGAAATAGTTTACTAGTGCATTCTTCCTAGCATCTAAAAAAAGAGTAAACCTTTATAATATTCAGATCCAGCATATAAAAATTGCTTTGGGTATCATAATAACCTGGAAGGATATTCATTTCATGTATATATTTTTCTACTTTTTTATTGCCAAAGCATTTCTATTTATTATCAATGTGTGATTTTTTTTCAAAAAGACCATTTTAACAAAATAACCATAGTGTGGATGAACAATTTATCACTCAATTCCAGCCAGTCTCCTGACTCTATCCCAAATTAAGGGATTACAGGGTCATAAAAAGGGAGGGATTTTTTTTGGGGGGGAGATAACCAATTTATATTAATATATCTTGATGAATGAAGTAATCAATGCCTAATAAATAAATCATGTTTGTGCCTACAAAAGAATCATTTTGTATACTGCATATTAAATCTACATTTTCGCACTAGTATGTGGGGAGAAATACGGTAGTTAAGAAACCACACTTAGAAGCCTCATCCTCCTTAATTTTAACAACGTTGGGAAGATAAAATACTGAGCTGAAAAAGAAGCAACGATACTAAGGATTAGTCGTCTCTGTGAGCTCATCCACCGCTGACTTCTAATTACAACTAGACAACTGTTCCTGTAGCCATAAAATGAGTTACCATGGTAGCATTTGTTCACAAACCATGAGGGATTTCTTTTTAATGAAACCGTCCAATAAAAGAATAGTGGTGGTAGTAGGAAGATGCTAACCCAGTGGTCTACAGGATAAATGGGATTTAAAGGATTTTCTATTTCTATGTATAAATATAACGGTTTCCCTCAAACAATGTCCAACTTCAAACCAGAATGGCAATGGAAATGATTGCTTTGAATCCCCAAAGTCATCCCAAATGTCATCCCAAATATCTTTTCCTTTGTAGTATTAAAAACAATGATTAAGAACTGGACCAAACTAGGAAACTGAATTATTAATGTTAATGTTTATTTCCATACTTTCCTCTCTCCCTCCCTTTATACGAAAAAGAATTAGAAGAAGCAAACTAAAGACTTTTTTTTTCAAATTACATTTCTGCATACGATTCAAATTTCTTTTATCTGTCAATTGTCTTGATGGTGACTCTTCCTCCTGTTTCTTAAGGTTACTCTTAAAACCCATTACATCACATGACATCATAGGATATAGATAGACTACATGAGTATTTATTTATTTAAGAAAGATACACATAGGCACATATTAGTGACCAAACAGATATTGCTTAATTAGACAATTGAAAGGGAGCTGAACTCAACTGGACCCAAAGCCCTGAGTGAAAAAGCCATGTTTTACATCATTTTCGAAGAGAAGCAGAGTTGGGACATGTCATATATTGAGATTATGGAAAGAAACCAGTGGTGGAATTCAATTTTTTTTACTACCGGTTCTGTGGGCATGGCTTGGTGAGTGTGGTGTGGCTTGGTGGGTGTGGCTTCAGGGGAAGGATACTGCAAAATCCCCATTCCCTCCCCACTCTGGGGCCAGCCAGAAGTGGTATTTGCTGGTTCTCTGAACTACTCAAAATTTCTGCTACCAGTTCTCCAGAACCTGCTGCTGAATAGCACTCCTGAAAGACACCCTCCCTCTCTTCCATAATATGGCAATGTTTATAAGAAGGAACCAAGGCCATGCCCTCCCTAAAGAACTACTTGAGACAATATATACCCCAGAGTTCTTTGGGATTTTGGTAAATTGTAAATCGTGGTCAGTAACTTACCAAATTCCCAAAGAATTCTGGATGCTATAAAAGCACAAAACAAGATTATATATTTGATCAAATGTCAGCTTTAAATCCACAAGTATGATTAGTGTGATAAATCACCAACTGAAACTGAAGGCTCACTGGAACAACACCAATTTTACTTGCTTGTGGAATGATGTGAAATGAATTTATTTAAAGTGGCCTATTTTGATGTATTATAGATATTGCATTAATTTTATAGCTAAACCTCTAGATTTGCAGTGATATAGAGGGAGAGAAAATTGGTGAAATGTTAACTATTTCTGGAGGGGATATGTCATTTCTGAAATCTTATTTAAGAACAGATTTAAAATGACCTCATGCTGGCTTACATTTTTAGAGCCAGGAAACAACAAATTAGGGCTAAACTTGTACGTCTTGTTCACAAATGGCTTTGGGCCAGTGGTGGGTTTCAAATTTTTTTAATACCGGTTCTGTGGGTGTGGCTTGGTGGGCATGGCATGACTTGGTGGGCGTGGCTTGGTGGGTGTGGCAGGGGAAGGGTACTGTAAAATCTCCATTCACACCCCACTCCAGGGGAAGGTTACTGCAAAATCCACATTTCCTCCTGATCAGATGGGGGTGGGCCAGTCAGAAGTGGTATTTACTGGTTCTCCGAACTACTCAAAATTTCCGCTACCAGTTCTCCAGAACTGGTCAGAACCTGCTGAAACCCACCTCTAATTCTTATCTCTTCTAACTATTATCTGGAATTCTGCATTCAGTTGGGTGTATCTTTCTCTTTCTCCCTTGCCTTTCGCTTCCCTTCTTTCCTCAGCTATTTGTAAAGCTTATTCATGGCATAGCTCATAATTTCATTGAGCTACGCAAGCCCCTTCGCCATGAAAAGGCAGTAATCCATGAAGGGGAACTCATGCCTTACGGCCCTGATATGGTTAAAATCACTAGTATTGCCAAATAAAATAAGAAAACAGAAAACTTTCTGTGGTGGTTGCTCTCTGTGACTAGTACATAAGAATTATGAGGAACTGATTCCTTCAAGACCTGGTTGTGTCATCAGGATTGAGGGTCCCAAGGAATCAGAGACTTTTTTAGATGGCTCCAGTAGACTTTCTGTCTTTCTGTGCTTGAGATTTATATATTTTTAGTTTTAATCATGTTCATTTTAGTGCTGATTTTTTAATTTTTAAAATGTCTATTTTTATATATTTTATAATTATACATATGTATATTTGTATGTATTTGTGTATGTCTCTCTCTATATATATAGACATACACACATATACCCACACATATTCAGTAAATGATTAGTGTGTGTGTGTGTGTGTGTTTGTGTGTATACTGTGTTTCTCCAAAAAGAAGGCTGGGTCTTATTTTCTTTTGACCCCTGAAACAATGGCTAGGCCTTCTTTTTGGAGGGTTCTAATTATTGACTCATGGTAGCACCAACAGGAGTCTTAATTAGGGCTAATTTTGTAGGTGGGGCTTAATTTTATTGTATGCACTCAAAAATGTGATCAGGCTTCTTTTCAAGGTGGTTGTCTTTTTGGAGAAACACAGTTTTATATATATAACTCATGAGAGGAATGGCTATATATATTTTATTAATTAAATAAAGTAAAAAATAAATTCTTAAGCTGTTTCTTAATACAGGAAGATATCAGCGAAGAAGAGCCCAAATTGAAGTATGAAAGGCTTTCTAATGGAGTTGGAGAAATTATTCAAAAGGATATAGCCAGTTGCATGACAATCCATGAGAAAGTAAGTTATTAATTTTGAAAAATATGCACAAATGTGTTATATCTTCCTTATATTTCTATTTGTTATATTGAGCCAAGCAAAAAGCATGTAATTATTGCCAGTAGTTCCAAATGAAGAACAAAACCTGCAAGCTTGTTTTGTAGGGTTCTGACAGGAAATGGCAAGATGAGCATAAGGGTGTTATACTTTGCTCAGAAAGAATTTGTTCTGGAAAAGTAGTTTTTTTCTTTCATATCTAAATAGTCTTTTGGAATTATTCATTGCCACTATGTTGAGGAAATAGAACACAAATATAGGGTTGCGATTTAAATTTTACTGAGTAATTTCCCATATCAATTTTCTAGCCAATAGTTTGCTGATATTTTTATCAGAGAGTTTATATTTGCATCAGACCCTAAATGTAGTGAGTTATTTACATTAATCTTAGGTTCCATTGCTTGAACAAAGTATTTTAAGTTTTCTCTTATTCACTTTAACTGAAGTTTCATGAATCTTACATAAGTTATATAATTATGTTGTACATAATCAAAATGTAATTCATAGATGGCAATAGTAAAGATTTTTTCAACTCTTCACAAAATGAAGTTACCCTGGAAGTAATTTTTACTTCTAGATCTCTCAAACAATTTATGTGAAAGTTTCTAAATCAAATAATGATTGAGCCAGAGTGCCATATATTTCTATTCTATCAAAGTTCTACATTTCTATATTTTCTATTTTTTCAAATATTCACATAATCAAGGTATAGTTACAGGTGTTCCAAAGAATTATCCCAGAAGCTCTAAAAATTTGGACTGTTCAAGCTTTGTGCCTCTCTGTGGGTCCATTCATCTGTCTCCTACAGGACCATGCTGCTGAGATTTAATAGCAAAATGCAATTTTTGGTGATAGTTTTTTTTTATTCAAGTTTTAAAATCAATGTTGTGAGAGAAATAGCATTAAAATGTTTTATAAAAAAGACAAACAAAATCCTTAAAATTGTATACAAATTAAATGCCATGAAAGCCCTCCTTCTGCCTTCATTAACCAATTTTAACAAGGTTAATTGCCTTCTTGGAATTTTGTCTTTTGAATTTGCTATATTTTTATAATTTTGTAATTTTAGTTTTTTTTAATCCTAAAGTAACATTTTAATTTTATGTACTGTTTTATATGTTTATATTATATTGTACACCACCCAGAGTCCCTTCTTGAAGGAGTTTGGTAGTCTAGAAATACAATATACAAAATTATTCAATAATATTGAATAATTATTCAATTATTTTACTACATATATTATTAAATATCCATGGGTGCTTATCAAGTATACATTTTGTACTGTATTTCAACAAAGGAAATGCTCTTTTCTACCTCCCTTTATATAAACATAGCATGCACCTGCTGATTATGATGGGAGATGCTCAGACTTATTGTACTTGTTAATTATCATTAGTTCTGCAAAGGTTTTTTAGGCTTTGATGATTTAACAACTTGCATTTTTAATCTGCTTAAAGAAGAAAATGTTTTAGATATAAATTGTTTCTATATGTAGAAGTCTCCTAATTATAGTGTCACAAGTAACAACATAATAACAAAGTTATTTGTTCTAGTAACTGAGCACTTTTATAAACTGGACTATTTATGAGACAATTAATAATGTTAGACGGTGATACAAAGCATCTTTTAGGAATTGGTCTCGCACAATGCTAAAGCTAAAAATTGAAGATGGAATGTGTATCTTTCCTACATCTTGCTCTATGAGTAAATAAAAAGAAATAACACCGTAGCATCTACAATAGATGTGTTTTATGATTAGAATATTTTACTTTGTTTAGACTATAAAATCTGGTTTATATTTAGACTATTTTCCCTCCAGAAGTATTTTTTTTTTCAATGGTAAAACATATTTTCACTGGACCTGCTATCTGCATTGGATGAGTAATCGTCCTGGCACCCAGTGCATTCAAGCAGGCCTGTGCAGTAGAATAGTCATACCTAGTTATGTCTGCACACCTGATGTTTTATTAACTAGTATTGATTTTTTTTACCCGGGGGACTTTTTTCTTTCTGTAAAAAGGCAACCTTGCAGGAGGGAAAGGCATTGCAGGGGATGAATTTCTAATGAACCCCTTCTCTATTTGCCTCTTTCTCCCTTTTTTGACTTCTCTTTAATGTGGCTTCATATTTTAAGTGCCTGAACTGAAATTTCATTTTAAGCAATTCCATTTTGATAAATCCTTTTAAACCTTGACTTTCTGTAAGGTTATTAAAAAAAAAGATTGTGCTGCTTGACTGACATGCTTAATAGTGCCTGTAAATTTGAGCATTTCATTATAGGCTGCAATGATGCGTGTTCACATGCAATGAAATACAGAGAATTTAGCAGTCTGACCACTTGAGTACGCCAAAGGAAGGAAAGGCACTCTGTTTTATACCAAGCAGTAACAAACTTTTTTATATATTTTAAATCTGTTTTTTAATCTTTGTGATGGAATAACACCTAAGTCCCTTCTGCATTATTTTGAGTATTCTGTGCATTCATGCAGTGCATATCTTTTGTGCACATTTCAGTCAGATTGGTCTTTCCCCTAGGCTGGCTCCTAACTATCTGCATCTTAAAGTTGTGCCTGTAAAACCAGAATGGACTTTGTAATTTGCAGTGCAAAACTCTTTTATGCAAACCGGTGACTGGTTTGCTAAATGAGAGATCTGACAGTTTCAAAAAAGTAGGGCTTAGATAGTTTTCTACAGTTGTAAAAATAATGTAGGTGCTTGTTGGGAACAGTAATTAACATAGCTTTACTATATAAATGGAGTCATGGAAAGAAAAAGATCTTTTTAAAAAAATCTGGTCTTTATTACTTTATAAGTAATAGACAAACAAATATACTACTCTTTCCTCTTCCTATTTTCCTCACAAGAATCCCATGAGGTGGGTTGGACTAAGAAAAATTGACTTGCCCAACACCACGCATACAATATTGTATGTTTTATAACATATACAAAATTGTTTGGTAAAAAAGCCAAAATCACTTAAGATCTTATCTGCAAGCAGAAATGTCACAAAATTTCAACTATTTTCACTATTGTGTTATGCTTATTTTTATTATTATTCTGGTGCTGCTTTCTCTCCTACTTCTTTACAAAAACGAAGTGTAGGGTATACACTCTAGTGTTGTCACAACTATTATGGTGCCGTACTATCAGTCCATCTGGTTATTTGAATATTGCTCTGAAAGTTAAAGATCAAATATGGCAAAGGCCAGAAGAAGAACTGGCTTTGCTATTGCTGAAATAGCAATATTTCATTTTTGTCTAGTTTTTAAGAGGTCAAGAATGTATTAAGTGACAGTTTTACATTTTTACAATTTCACTTTCAAGTGTTTGCTTTATATTAACCCATTGTTTAGATGTCATTTGGATTTTGCTGTTATACTCTTTGGATAGGTTTCATGCTTCACGTACATTATCACAATAATATTTAGCACAAACAAATGGTATGTTGTACTCTCCCTATTATAATTTCTCTGGATAATGCCTTTCTCTCATTTTTCTTCTATTTAGTTTTTGGCACTTGGAACACATTATGGCAAAATTTTTTTGTTAGATGTCCAGGGGAACATCACACAAAAGTTTGACATTGTAAGTACAAATTATTTTACCATATGACTGTTGCAACCAAAAATACTGTGTTTAAAATAATATAACATTTATACTTTATTTATTCTTCTATATGCACTTCATACAGCAGTTTTTGTTGCCATGCCATTGGAACTCAGCATTATGATTAAGATAAGAATGAATGATTGAAGAGTTGATAGATTGAAATGCAGTCCACGTTAATGGCTGTAGGCAGTTTATTAAAAAACCTAAACTTTCAGCTAAAACAATTGGGTAAAAAGGGAGGATTTAAGCTCTTTCCTAAAGTCCAGTAAAGAAGAGAGACTGATTTTACTCTAGTGACAATTTAGCATGTTTTATATCAGAAAAATCTGAATTTGCTGTTCATATTAGAGTCTATTATTTCATAAAGACTGCATGGTTGGAGTCTCTTGATTCTCACCCCAAAATCTAAAAATGTCTATACATGGGAAGGAGACCAAAACTGAATGCAGTATCCCTTTTTTTCATGTTTTATTTGTTTTATTTAAACAAATAATTCAATTATCCAGTCTGCTGAGGAGAATCCAAGAAATGGGTTAACTCTGCCTTTCTGCTCATTAGACTGAGTCTGTCAATCTTTCGTTGCCATGCCTCCCTCGTCTACATCTCCAGTTTTGACTCAGTCTTATAGCCCAATAGATGTGTATAGAGTAGCTTCAACCTTTCAATTTAAAAGAAAGAGCAGAAACACAGAGCTTCCCTTCCTTGGATTCTCACTTGGATAACAAGAAAGCAATCAGTGTTCTCCAGTGTTCGCAGGGAGAGCGAACTGACAGGCAGGCTCTCCGGTCTGACTGGCATAGCCGCCATTATCCGGCTCAGTCCAGCAGATCCAAGGTCCCTTGAAACTTCCCACGCCATGCAGAGGGGACTAGTGTCACTACCCAGTCTCCAGTGTATACTTGTTGGGGGCAGTCATTTAGCCATAGCAGCAGTGTTTCCACTCGAAATGAGTTTGCCTTCTTTGAAGGGCTGGATCCAGCAAAATGGAGTCTTCCGTGGCAACAGACAACTGCAAGGAAACTGTAAGTGGAGTAGAATTGAGTTTGCCAGCTGAACCCCAGGCCCCAAAGAAACGCTCCTCAACACCAAAATCGGCTATTACAGCTGCTCGAATCTAGGCAAAAGCCCTTTCCTTCAAAAAAGCCACCAAGGCTTATGAGAAGGACACCCAAAGGTGTCAAAATGCCCTGGATAAGGAGATTGCTAAGGCAGAAAGAGAGACAGAGTGACATAGGCAGGTAAATTCCTCCATGGGTGAAACTGCTATTTCCCATGCTTTTCTGCCTCAGCCATTAGAGCCTCTTGAGTGAGGCCAGGCAAATGAATACTTTGAGTTCCCAGTCTTGGTCACCAGGTGGCGCTCATGAACAACTCTCTCAGCCACTATTTTCAATGCCAGACAGCAAGAAGCTGTTCTTTACTCCCCTCTCAAATCTGCACCCAGCAGAAGGGCATTGGGAACCAGCTCCAAAAAGGACAAAGCCTACCCCAGAGACTACCTTTACCCCTACAGCAATGAGGCTCCGTCCAAGGGAAAATCAGGAACCAGAAATCTCCACTCAAATGAGGTTCTTGATCTCAGAGGTATTGCTCAGGGGATTGCTGCAGATATGCAGCAAAACTGTCTGACAGCCTCTGCAGCATCTGATAACACCCTGCACCAAGGGCAGCATTCTGCATTCCAGATTCCAAGAGAACTGTCAGTCCTCCAAAGGCCTCACTCCCCTACTTCCTCCATACAAAGCCAAAAGTCTTGGACTTCCGGTTGACATAGCAGTGGGAACAGACTGGAAAATAGCGGGTTCTGATCAGCTGCATGAAATCCAACCAGACGAACTGCTGCCGGTTGGCCTTTGAGCCATAGCTGTCTTGCAGGGATGGTGAAGAAAGAGGCATTTCATGGACTGTGAGGAATTGGCAATTTCCTCGCTGGAACAGAAACAGCTCTCCTGAAGCAGCAGTGAGGGCAGTGGCCATCTTATGGTGACCTTCTTGAAGCTGGGACAACTGGACCGAAGAATTGTACAGGAGTGGCGATTGGATGGAGTGCCAGAACTGGGTGAGATAAATGCCAACATATATTTTAAAAAGTGGAAATTAAAGTTTTAAAAGCTTTCCCAAGCTTGGATTAGTGGCTGTCGGGCTCTGCGGGACACACACACACACACATGTGGAACAAAGAGAAGGCATGGATTGTGATATAAAGAAGCTAAGAGAAAGTTTTGGATTTGGAAAATTGTGAAAAGCAAAGACTGTTAAAAGGAAAGAATATGATTTTTGGAAGAAAATAATTTATAAGAGAACTTTGAAAAAATTATTGGACATTTTGACAAATAAATGGATAAAAGAGTCTGCTTTGTAATGGAGTAGAAACGGAGAATGCCATCTGATGGAGGAAAGAAAAAGCTTTGTAATATTCTGTTCAAATAGACAAAACAGAAGAAATAGCAGCTGGAAATTTCGATCTTGGCCGTATAGAAGAAGAATTGGATACTGTGTGAAAAATGGAGGAGTGGCTGTGTTTTACATCTGGGTGGTTGTTTTACTTTCCTTCTCTGCTGGAAGATAGTCTCATATTTGGATTTGACTGTTGCTGCATTGGGATAATAACAATTGAGAAGAACATTTTAACTGTAAAGAATAAAGGAATAATTGAAGCAAAAAATAAGAAAAGAAGAGGAGAAATAAGAAAATTATATAGACTTAAAATTTTGACTAAGTGTATAGAGATATAATTCGGGGAGGTATTAGTAATTTTTAAAATTGTCATAAAATGGAGTTGCAGATGTATGAAGAGTTACTTTTGATACTCAAAAGTGTGTGTGTGAATCTCTAATAGGCAAAAAATAAATGGAAAATCCTTTTAAATATATAGAAATAGAAAATGAAAAGAAACTGGAAGGGAGAAAATTGAATGAGAAACAAGAAACTAATAATGGTGAAGAGAAATTTAAAAATAGAAATCAGATTGAGAGCATAGAAATAGTTGGGAATTTAAAAAGTGGCGAGAGGAAAGGGGGAAAACTCCTAAAAAAGAAACAGGCAAAAGGAAAGAAGGGGAAAATCTGGAAGAGATAAGGGAAAGCTTTGGGGAGGGAGATTCAAACAACACAACAAAAAAAGAGAAATGGAAGCCAGAAGATGAAATTTAACATATATAAAAAAATTAAAAAGGGAATTGAGAAGTTAGAGCGAGATAAAGGGTTGTGCAAAAATTATTAGAAAAGAGGATGCTAAAAAGATTAAGAGATGATGGTTAAAGATGAATGATGGGGTAAAAATAGGTAAATATAAATGAGGTAGATTGGGAAGGGGAAGGGGAAATATAATTATTTTTGATAGTTTTTAAAATTAGAATGGAATTTTAATTGTTATAGTATTGGTAAAGAAGAATTTTAGGATACACTGATATTGGCTAGATGAAAGCATTGAAAATGAAATGATAAATATGTAAAAATAATATGGTAGCAGTGGAAAAAGATATGGTGAAAAAGGATTATAAGTGAATATATGATAAAGATGAATAGAGTTTGTCTACATTAAATTTTAAAGATAGAAATGTGAAAATAAGTAATTTGACAATATTATTAATTTTGATATTGATGCAAAAATGTTAATTGTAAAAGCAAGACTGAAATCATGGAAGTGACTATGCAAAACAGAAGGAATAGAACATGTTTGTGACAAACCACAGCAGATGGAAAAGTGAAAATAAGTAACATAAGAATAATTAATTTTGATAACAATGTAAATTATGATGAATATTTTATTGTTCATGATTGGGCAGGGAATTAGAGAGATATTTCCAGAAATGAAGGAAGAATGTAAACAACTGGAGTGATTGTAGTAGAGAAGAAGTATAAGACCTAAGCTGATGTTATTTAAAAATAAAATTGAACAGGATAAAAAATGATGTAAAGAAAATAATATGGCAAAAGTTAGAAATAGGTAGAGATTGAGAAAAATGATAAATTTGTGATAAAGGATGCATAAGAGAGATAAATATTGGAAAACTGGGACAATTAAGATATATTATAATGATATTTGGATTATATGTAAGATGTATGAGATGTGACCTGGTCAGCACTCTGTTCATAAAATATGTATGTTGAAAAGAAAAAAAATCAATAAAACTTGTCTTAAAAAAATAAAAAACAAAGCTGAGAGTCTCTCTTGGATGATGACCATAAGGAATTGATGCTATCTGAGGATGAAAGGGGGGCTCCACACCCCCCAGCCTTCACAGGGCTCTTTTGCCATGCCTTGTTCTAGACAGTTTTATACAAGGCCAAGACCACAGCGCACATAGGAGAGGACCCAGCCACGTCAGATTCAGCATTGGGCTTGTCTGACCCAAATAATTTACTATTTTCAGAACCTGCCGCAGATAATGAGGAGATTCCCTCCCCAAAATTATTCCTGGACATCGCCCAGCAAGAATGGGCATGACCAGGGGCGTACCTACCCCCAAGTGGGAATGACAAGAGATTCTATAATGTGGCTCCTGATCTCACTGTGATGTTACAAATGCCAGCAATAGACAGGCCTGTGGCATCCTCCAATGACATTGAGGATGCCTTGAAAACAGAGTACAGGAGAGCAGAGCTGACACTCCTCAAAGCCCATTAGGTGGCGGCTTGGGTGGTGAAGGCAGCTATGGCCACCTCCTTCAACACAACCTCCTTGGTGTTCTGACCTGAGACATAAAAAGCACACAATTAGTCCAAAAAACCCTCTTTTTATTTCAGTGGCTATGAATTCTGTTCATTCCCAGCCCATGATGAATTTGTAAAGAGTCCAACAGAAGCCAGCTCATCAGGATAAGGCTGATAAGCACCCATCTTTATCTCCCTTGACACGCTCAAAGGGAGTGTCAAAGACCTAATTGACAATTAGCTTTGCAAGGCCACATGGAGCACAAAGTCAAAACGGAGCTTCAGAATTGAAATCGACCAGCACGAACAAAGTTCTTCTTGCAAAGGCTCACCTGCCTTTGCTCCTCCTTTATGTTTTATGGGAGGGGCCAATCATCTCCAAGCCTTACTCCTGAGTTGCCCCTTTTGTCTTAACTGTCCTTGCCTTCTGGCAGCTCTGCGCATACCCGCACTGGGAACAGGATCCCCCTGTTCTCTGTCTCGCTGATGTCAGACTCTGGAGGCTCCAGAGTCAGTACATAACTCCCAGATGGCCCTGGCCCCATCTCTGCCTCTGATGCAGAGCCCTCGTCCGAGCCTTCCCCACACTCCAGGACTAGCTCATGTTCCTCCCCAGCTTCCTCACTGTTCGACTCTGCTGCCAGCTCCACAGGCTGCTGGTGGACCACAACACTTGTTCTGGCTCAGACAGATGCAAGTAAGAGTCCCAGCTGGTGATCTCTGGGCCCATCAACATATAAATAAACTTTGAACTTTGTTACTGCAGCAAGACTTTTAATAGCACAATATTGGAAGAAAGAGGATTTGCCATCTATAGAAGAATG
>JANHFM010009669.1:56298-71827 GCA_032468115.1 Grayia smithii
CCGTTCTGTTCCTGTTAATAAAGAGTTAAGTTAGCACTTCGCTGCCGCCTCAGGCGTGTGATTCTTGATATTTGACATATCATATATCATATAACTATGATATATTATATCATATAATCTGTTATTTATTACATGATCTATAATAAGACCATAAAAGCAACAACAGGGAAATATTTAAATAACAACCTATAGTAACCTGCCTTATAGTAAGCATTATTGCAGCCTTGTGCCTTGCTATGTGTTCCATCTTCAGTGCACTCTGATATATAGATGACATTAATTCATACACAAGGTAGAATTATCTTTGCCTTGCAGATGTAATATATTCAGGCGCTATCACTGCATTGTCTCTCCATTCCATTTCTGGCATCCAGGAAAAAAAATGAATGAAATTTATTTAAATATAAACAGAGCCACCTTTGGATTTTGTATGGCAAAGACACTACATAGCTTTCATTGCTAACCAGCTGCTTGAATATTTCTACCATGAGTTTTCAATAAAGTGATCTCCTTCAGAGTTATTATTATTAGTTTATAATTTGTATTGATTATGTTGAAAGGAAATTGGAATTTATTACATTTAAGCCACATACTTTTTTTCTTTACCCCATGAACAGTTTTTAATTGAAGAGGAGGTAGGGCTTTCTTTAATCTTTAACTGCACTTATGAACACTGATGGAAAGCTTATATTGCATTTTCCAGGATATGAGAAAGATCTGGACAAAACTGCTCATATCACAGAAATGTGATCTGGAGTGTGACACAGGAAAAGCTAAGAACAAAAGCTGTGCTCAATACAGACCCGCCTGGAAATAAGCCTCATAAATAAAGTGGGATTTGCTGTCAAGTATACTTGCTGAGACTACCTGTAATGATTTGTGTGAGAATAACTTTGGGAGAAAGGAGGAGGAGGAGGAGCCACAGTTTAGACCATGGTCAGTCAAAAGATATTTCAGTCCACAGAAGAAATGGGGTGGGGAAAGCATCTCAGAAGGGACCTTTGTAGTTCTCTGGGAAGTAAAAACTGGCAAGATTCTGATATTGTAACCTTAGAGTAAAGGTAGTGCTGGTATGCATGGTTATTGCTTACTTTCTGGACTACATCAAAGGGATGATAATATTCTTAAAGATACAGTGGGACTGTTCTAGTTTGTGATGTGTACTTTAGCTAATTTATTCTAAGGAAGAATTGTTCCTAAAAATAATTATTTCATCTGCAGACAGATCCTAAATATATACCATCTCAAGAAAAGAGATAAGAGCAGGACATTTGGTACTAATTACTCATGTTAATCCTCCAAATATTTGAAGCCAGCTTTTTCCACATTTGGGAAATTCTGACCTTGGGAAAATTATACTAGCCTTCTTTTTTTCCCCTCATTACTTTCCATAGGGAGAAAGCAATAAAATATAATCCCCATAGCTCCAGAAATCTGATCTGAGGGTTTTTGAAAAAAATTATTATTATTGTTCTGATTGTTGTTGCTTGCCTTTCTAGTCAACCACCAGTGAAGAATTAAATATTTTGTAGTTTTCTGACATTCAAACTCTTCACTTAAGAACAAGATTACCTTGACTGTTATTGTGTGGGTTGTTTTTCAAATCAATGGGGTTTTAATTTTTATTCAACAATTTTTTAAAACATTTTTTTTACAATTTCCTTCTTTACAACATTTCCACATCAGTATTCATTTCCTGTATATCCATTTTTCTCCCTTACTTCAATTTAACTTTATCTATACATGTCATTTTATTATTTGTTTATATTTATTAACATTTCAGTGTATTAAATTACAATCATACATTCTGTGTCATTTCTATTTCTAAAAAATTGTTACTACATTCAAACTCCTGTGTCTTCCTCATTTAATCTTTCCTTACCCTTTATACCTCTCCTCTAACCATTCATACCATTTATTCCAAACCATGTAGGACTCTGTTTCGCTCTTATCTTGTATTTCCTTTGTGAGTTTATCCATCTCTAAAACCTTTTTTATCACATTTTCATCTGATGGTGTATTGTTATTCTTCCAATTTTGTGCAAATGTTATTCTCGCTGCTGTTGTGATATGTATAATTAAATATTGTATTTTTTTTCATGGTTCCCTGGAAGTATTCCTAACAAAAATAATTCTGGTTTCATATCAATTTGTTGTTTGGTTATTTCTTCTAAATATATTCTTATTCTATTCCAATATTGTCTTACCTTGGGGCACGTCCACCACATGTGATAATATGTTCCCTGATTTTGTTTACACTTCCAACATTTTGATGAGGTGTTCGGGAACATTTTGGCCAGTCTCGCTGGTGGAAAATGCCACCTGTAAAACATTTTATACATATTTTCTTTATAGGCTAATGACATTGTCAATTTATAATTTTTATTCCATAATTTCTCCCATTTATCCAATCAATGTTTCTGGTGACCTATTTCTATGTTTTGATTTCACAAATATGTAATCTGTGAATTCAAGGGATGTGAGAATATTGCCTGTCTATTATTGATTGTACAAATTTCTAATACTGAGATGCAGCAGCCCAGGAAAATCACTCTACCTAACATTCAAATATGATCTTATTCACATGGTCCAACAAGATGCCAAAAGTTAATTCAGGAACAGAGCATCCACAACAGAATCCATCACTAATGAGCAACATAATTTTTTGTTCATTTCACACACACACACACACACCCCACATTGATACATGGTACCTTAATGATTTGTAAGCAGACCATGATCTGTCAGTAATTTAAAATGTGAAAACAAGGGAAATCAACACTTCCTTTGTTTTATGCTATTTTCTCTCTTACATACAACCATCTTTTCCTCTGCAGTCACATATGTTTCAATATGCCATTTCAATGGCTTCTTCAGCAGTAGACATATAATCAGTGATATTAATGACATATAATTTTACAATAGTATGAATTTAATCCAAACAGTTAGCACACAGGGTCATGCTAGATAGACTCTGTACTAGATGCATAGCATGGAAATTTTCAAGAGCACTAAAACAAGGGCTCCCAACCACCCAGTCTGTGACTCATAGCCCATTGGGAACTGGACCGCACAAGTGGCGGTAAGCTGAAGTACACATGAAGCTGCAATTGTACAAGCAGCATACATGTGGATGAAACTGTCCCCTCTCCCCTCCCGCGCAGCTACTGCAGGGATGAAGTCCAGCAGGTTCTGACAGGTTCTGGAGAACTGGTAGTGGAAAATTTGAGTAGTTCAGAGAACCAGCAAATACCACCTCTGGCTGGTCCCAGAATGGGATCAGAATCAGGGTTGGGTTCTACTTACCTTTCCTACCGGTTCTAAAGGTGCACGCGCTTCATGCATGGTTGGGGTGCACGGCACGTGCATCCGGCGCGTGCACGTGCTTTGCGCGCATGCCAGAGAGGCACTCCTGTGCATGTGCAGAAGCTTTTTTGGACAAAAAAAGTCAAAAAAGGTTTCCTGCGCATGCGCACGGAACAGTAAGTGCAGGCGCATGGGGGAGCGGCGGTCCGGGATGCCTAGAATCGGTTCGGTGACATCACAGCGTCACCGCTACCTATTTGCGTGAACCGGACCGAACCGGGGGCAACCCACCACTGGTTGGAATGGAGATTTTGCAGTATCCTTCCCCTGCAGTGGTGTGGGAATGGAGTTTTTGCAGTATCCTTCCTCTGCCATGCCCACCAAGCCACACCATGCCAACCAAGCCACTCCCACAGAACTGGTAGTAAAAAAAATTGGATTTCACCACTGAGCTACTGATATCAGTCCGCACAGCTGGAAAGATTGGGGACCACTGCACAAAAAGATTCTTGCTCCACAATTCCAATTTTAATGATGTGACAATAATATTACAACAAAAATAATTATTGCCAGGAGTCTTCTCAAAATATATGGGGATTAACTGAAGAATGGAAATCTAGGGACATCACAGATTTCAGGAGAAATAACGATGAAAGTATCTAGCTATCATCCATCCTCCCACCCACCCATCCATTATCTATCTCTAGCACATTACTAATAATTATCTTTGAATGCTACCTAACAGAAATATGTTGTGATGATATGGGAGTGGGAGTGGGGGTGCGGGTGCGGGTGTGGGTGTGGGTAGTTGTCATCATCATCATCATTGTCATCATCATCATCATCTTGCCTATTAGTCACTTCTTAATTACATAAGTGTAAAAATACTATAACTTGTCTACAAGAAGTTCATTTTAATTCTTTTGTCTCTTGAAGTAATTTCAAAAGTAATTTCTTTCTATCGAATTGAATAATATCCAGAAAAAAAAATGCAGGGCAATTTCTCTACCTATAAAAAGTAGCAAAATGTTGAGTTGTGTAGAGATGATTTGACAATATATTCTCAGGCAAAATGTATGAGTAGCAGAAGAAAAAGAATAATGAAATGAAGCTTTGATACATCTGTACTTCTAAAAAAATATAAATTAGATTTCTGTACCTAATTCAAATTATAAGAAGTCCAAAACTTGATATACAAGACATGATCTATTCACTGATTTAATATTACAGTCAGACTCTAGCTACGGTATTATTTAAAAAAAACCCAATTGCACTTCAAATCTTCTCTAAGTATCTGTGGGGTAAATTGATCCTTATATTTATTTTTGTAATTAGCCTTTTTTTTTGGAAGCTTAAAGGAATGTACCCAACATCAGTAGCTGCATTTCCAGGTGCAGAGATTTATTTCCAGAGCAACTCTATGAGGTAGAGTTTGGTCTAAAAGATATTGATTAGCTCAAAGTCACTAGATAAGTTCCATAGTTGAGCAGCTAAATGAATGTGACTCTCCTAGTCTTAGACCAAGCCTTAATTCAAATGTACACTAAGTTCAGAAAAAGAGTAAGAAACAGTGAGCATAACTAAAGGCAGGAGATAAGAACAAGAAAATATAGCAACATCTAGTTCAAATCAATGCTATACCTATCCATATTGAAGAGGACAATGATCTGCTCGCCTGCCTACCTGCTTGCCTTGTAATGGACATATGGATCAGCTGTTCTACTGCTCTAAGTATATTTTATATCAGTGATGGCTAACCTTTTCCAGACTGAATGCCCAAAGCGTGTGCACGAATGCACACGGACGCCCGAACCCCCCAAATGCAATGTGTGCATGGGCCCCTGCATACCTCAAGCCTTCCATGCATTCGTGTGCACCCCCACACGCACCCCACCCCACCCCACCCCACCCCACGCACATGCACAGCAGACAGCCAAAGACCAGCTGGCCAGTGGGAGGCATGCATACATATGCAGCAGAGCTGAACTGTAGTGACTGCTTGGGTGCCATCAGAGAGGACACTGTGTGCCACCTCTGACACACATGCCATAGGTTCACATCATGGTTCTATATAATACATATTCAGAAACCTCTTTAAAATTGTACCTTGCACATGAAGTAAACATTCAAAATAGCATCATCCCTTAGAGTGGAAGATAAAATTTGGAGGTAAAATGGCAAGCCTTTTGGGGTCTCAGATGGATGGTATTTTTCAATAAACAAACAAAGGCATTCTTCTGGAAATGGTGCTTAAGAAGACCACCTCATGCTGCTTCCTGCAACAGCAGCTTTGTGAGAATTATGGAATTTAAATGCTATCTGTAGCCAAATAGAATGTTTTTTTATGCATGAGTATAATGCAAAGCAGGCATTTTAAATAGCAGCATTCAGAAACCAGGGGAGAGAGGATGAGAGAATGAATTTCCATCTTCTATGGCAGGCTTGCAGTCGTGACATTAAAGGCACAATAGGTTCCTTTAAATACCTTTAATACAATAGCAATAGACTTACATACTGCTTCACAGTGCTTTTGCAGTCCCCTCTAAGAGGTTTACAGAGTCAGAATATTTCCCTCAACAATTTGGGTCCTCATTTTACTGACCTCACAAGGATGGAAAGGTGAGTGAACTCTGAGCTGGTGAGAATCGAACTGCCAAACAGCAGTCAGTCGGCAGTCAGCAGAAGTAGCCTGCAGTACTGCATTCTAACCACTGCACCACCAGGGCTCATGTTCAGATGTTCAGTTGAATGTCCAGATGAAGTGGCTAAATCCATTAACACATTTAATTCCATTTCTATTACTGTATTTTCCAGAGTATAAGGTGCACCTTAATTTTGGGGATGGAAAACAAGAAAAAAAGAATTCTGCCTCTGCCTACCAGCAGGAGGGCAGAAGAGGGACTTGGCGCCGATGGCTCCACTCCCAAGATCTGCAGGGACTACTCGTTTTCCCCCGAAGTGACCTCTTGCATGCTCTGGGGGAAGGGTCAGGGCACAGCCTGAGGAACAAACCTCTTTGGGATGGTCTGGAGGGGTGGAATCTGCTGGCAGCTTCAGCGAACAAGGTGGGCCTCATGAGTCATGGCTGGTTACCCCTCTGGCCACCCAGCGGGCAGCTCAGGGCAGACAATGGCTATGATGACTTCACTCCCATCAATGTGAGGAGCCGCCGCTGCTGCCACCACCGCCTAAGCCCTCTCCACACCTGGGAGCCGAGCTGAGCGGGAGCCCCTAAAGCAAAATGTCTCTGCTTTCCAGCCACTGCCACCCATTGGCCCCATTCCCCAATGCAATTCACAGAGCCACATTTCAGGCAGCAGCCGCTTTCCCTGCAATGTACAGCGGGGAACGGGGAACTGTTTTGGATTCGGGGAGGGGATCGCAGCACTACTGCTTGAAAATGCTTTCCTTCCCGATTCCAAAGGAGCCGTGCAGAGCGGGAGCCCCTAAAGGTGCCTGAAAATGCTTTCCTTCCGATTGCACATTGCAGAGCTGTGCACCCTCCTGCTCCTTCTCAGCAGACTCATCGCATTTCAGGTGGCGGATCTGGCCAGGAGGAAAGAGAAGGCGAGTCTGCTGAGAAGGAGGAGGAGGCCGTGTGGCTCTGCAATGTGCAATGGGAAGGAAAGCATTTTCAGACAGCTTTAGGGGCTCCCACTCAGCTCGGCTCACAGGCGCGGAGAGGACTTAGGCGGTGGTGGCAGCGGCTCCTCACATTGCTGGGGAGTGAAGTCATCATGGCCATTGTCTGAGCTGCCCGCTGGGTCCTGCCTTGTTTGTCGAAGCCACTGGGCAGATTCCACCCTCCACCCCCAGACCATCTCGAAGAGGTTTGTTCCTCAGACTGTGCCCCGACCCAGATCCCCACTGCCTGGAACTGCCCGAAAATGTCCAAAGGGTGGGGGGGGGGGCGATGGGGCTACATTCTTATAGATGCACCCAGATTTTCACCCTCTGTTTGAGGGTAAAAAGGTGCGTCTTATACTCCGAAAAATACGGTAGGTTGAGCTGATATTGTATAAAATATTTTTCTCACAACAGAAAGCAAATGAGCAAATATTTTGTTTCCAGCTCTAAAAATGAGCAGCAATTGATATTATCTAAATGCAGGTTGGGTTCAGTACTATTAGGATACACCTACCATGTTTCCTCAAAAATAAGATCCTGTCTTATATTTTTTTGAACCCTGAAATAAGCATTTGGGTTTATTGCCATGCACTCAAAAGCCCAATTGAGCTTATTATCAGGGGATGTCTTATTTTGGGGAAAACAGCATAATATTTGGTCCAGATTCATGCATCTATATTTTATTAAATGTTTTAACAAGAAGAATTAAAAACTAACAAAGACTAACATAATATAAACAAAAAGAAAAAAGGGAAAGAAGGAAAAAAGAAAAGAATCCTTATATTGTTCCTTTTTGTATCTCACATGATGTGATTAGATCTTCATTAATAATTATTAGAGCTGTATGTAAAGTATAAACCAATTTTATCCATTTTATAATTTTCTCTCCAAAATTCATATTTTACCAAACTTTAAACAGAAAATTCCAGATAAAATTGTCTAAAACCTCTGCATCTAAAAAGATAAATGTTGCTTGGTTTTCATTATGTTATTCCAGCAAAATGTTCAGCACTGTTCTTACATAATCCTTCAACTGTCTTTTAGATAAAGAAACCCACATTGATCCCCATAAATAAATTCTTGCAAAATTATCTTCAATCATTCAACTAAAATCATTCAAACAACTTGTAATCACTATTCAATAATGATTTTGGTTTGTAACGTCTTGTTGAAGTACATCTTGTCTCTCTTTAGTATTAATGCTATACTGGCCTCTTTCCAATGTTCTGGCATCTTTCCTCTCTGTACAATAGAATTCCTCATGTTTTGTAAAGGTTGTAAAAGTTCACCCTCAAAGTAGAAAGAATCATTCACTTCCTGAAACAAAGCTTCAGAGTTTGTGTTAAAGACAAAAAGATCTCTCACAGACCATATGAGAGTACAGTATGTGGGCACTTATTGCAACAGCCTTTATATGCTGTGGCCTTAAACTGTCCATAAAAGAGATCTGTGATTCCATCCATGCATGCTCTGTAAGCCATTTATGTACATGGCTCAGATAGAAACAAACCATGATGATTAACATACCTGTAACATCTTACAGTTACAATGGGAAAATCTTAAAGATCTGAAAGCACTTGTCTCCTCCTTTACTTTTATATTTCCCCCAGCTAGGAAATGTCCCCTCTGAGTTGCTTCTTTCTGTGGGCTGAGATAGCTTTTTCATGACTATTGTATAGCCTGTGGCTCTTCCTCCTTCCTCCTAAGGTCATTCTCTTAGGTCACAGGTGTCAAACTCAAATCATCACGGCATCGTCATGTGACATATTGGGCTTTTTTCCCCTTCACTAAATTGGGCATGGGTGTGGTCAGCACATGATGCATCCGGCTCATGGGCCGGGAGTTTGACAGCCCTGCCTTAGGCCATTACAATTGTAGAAGAATGGATGAATCTATGTATATATAATCCCTCAACTCCTGAAATAGAAACAAGTATAATTCTTCCTCCAAACAATATATTAATCAATGCCTAAAGATAGTCCAAGGGACACGGTGGCTCAGGGGCTAAAACACTGAGCTTGTCGATCGAAAGGCATTCCTTGCACCTTTGGCATTTAGTCATGCTGGCCACATGACCATGTGGACAGCACTGACTCTTTAGCTTTGAAACAGAGGTGAGCACTGCCCCTTAGAGTCAGGAATGACTAGCACATATGTGCGAGGGGAACCTTTAAAATTGTCCTTTTTTGTTTCAGCTTTTTTTTTTTTTTAAATGGAATTTTCACACTTTTATGAAAGGTGAAAACAGGGCAGAGACCCTGTCTTTCAGTTCAGTCATCCAGAACAGAAGAATTTGATTCTATACTAAACAACTAATGTGGAGACAGCTTGAACAATGTTTGCATGATGAATTTATTCAGGTTTTTTGCTAATTTCCAAAATTGCTACAATTCTTTGGGCGGACTGTGATGTGTTTTAAAACATTAAATGTGTCTAAGAACTGTTTTATGTTTGTTTGTTTTTTAAAAACCCTAAACAGTGAGAATTAAAAAAAAAAAACAGGAATAAAAGGTTGGCAGGAGGGAGCCGATAGGACACAATTGTTAGTAAGTGGGAAATAAATCAACCAGGAAAGATATAAAAGATATAGAATGTGTTCTTAGCATCTTCTTTGATATAACATTATATGAATGTTTTTGCCAATGGACAGTAGTCCAGAAAGATTGAACAACTGTATCTTTGTTGCCACCTAAACATTGTCTGGTATTTGGCAGCCCAGAAAAGATAACTCTAACTTGAAGCCACCTCTGTTGCTTCACTTGGCAGAAGCAATTGAAGAAGAGACTCCAAAGACTATGAAAAAATCTGGACAACCATCTAAGGCAGGAGTGTCAAACTCAAGGCCTGTGGGTTGGATCTGGCCCATGGGGTACTTATATCTGGCCCATGGGACCGGCCTAGAAACCACGAAGGACTGGCTTGTGGTGCTTCTGCCAGTGAAAATGGAGCTTGGGAGCCCATTTTCACTGGCAGAGTCCTTGGGCTACCATAGGTGCCCCTGACACAAGTGATATCGAACTGGCCATGCCCACCCTGGCCATGCCACCCCAAGGTCAAGCACAACCCTGATGCGGCCCTCAATGAAATCGAGTTTGACACCCCTGATCTAAGGAAAGGGAAATTCTATAGAAACCTAACTGAAATGCAGAGGTGGGAAGTGCACTTAAACAAGTGGCGACAAGACATTTTTAGCCTAAACACCAAATCTTCTCCAACCCATTAATTCTTTTGAACATTAAGGCACGCGCACTTTAAAACTCTTAGTGAACCATTCATACAGTAATTCCTTCTTTCATCTATCTAATAAATACTGCCATCCAAAGCAATCTGATTTGATTTGCTGCTTATTAGGGCTGGTTGCAATTCCAGCATTCAAACAGCTTGTATTACAAGAAATAACTTAATACCACAAGAGCATTCATTTATTCTACTATTACAGGCTATGCATAAAATTAATTGGAAATTGCCTTCCTATACAGTGGGACCTACTGTAAAAAAAATGCACAGTATTTTGTTGCAGGTAGCTTAATCTGTGTGGGGTTTGCTTAATTGGTGGGGATTTCTGCTTAGCGTAACCAAACACACAACCCCTAGACAGAGTTTTGGAAATACTTGAGAGCTTAGGTATAATTATCCAAATGCAAAACAATACAGAAACTAGGATACTGCAACATTTTCAATAGATATAGTTGGAATGGATTTTCAATGAAGCATATTTTGAATGAAGTTATATTAGAATTGGTTCAAAGTATCAAATTAGTGCTTTAAATTGCATCAGAGAGATTTTGAAGTTCACGAAATCTCACTTTATTGAAGCTTTCCTTCTCTATATTGACAAAATTGGGGCAGGATGAATTGTGTGGTAGGCTGATACTGACATGAGCTTCGTCACCATTACACACTTCTCTATTAAAATGCTTGGGGGAATGCTGTTATTTTTATCTCTCACTCTTCCAATAGAATTCGTATAGGTAGATTCATTTAGAAAGAAATGAAAGGGAGGAAGAAAAGCGATTCCTATTTATGAATTTTATGAGAGGGTCTGGGGTGGTGTGTTTGCTGTTAGGTTGATATTCCTTATATTTCATAGACGTTTTTAGAATCTTCTATGGTATTATATTATTTGAATGAGCACACTTTAACAAAAGGCTTTTAAAAAGATGCCTCTATCTTTAGCTTTAACAGGTGGATTTCTTAAAGCCATGATGTCATTTTTTCCCCAAATTTACATGGAAGTCTGGGGAAAAAAAATCAAGCTGCTTTTAAATAAATAGCAGAGAGCTGCAGTGCTTGTGCAGTCTGAAACATGTCCTGCATTAATTCCAAATGGGAGCAGCCTTATTTTATATAGTCTAGCTTGTTTAGCACAGGAGAGAACAATTCTGTCACTGATAGATGTCCAACCAGCATGCCAGTTTACAAAAAAAAAAAATGGTCAGAGGGCATTAGAGTTTGGTTTTTAGTGAATGGATTTTCACACCTTTTAAAAATATATTATTTTTACATTGGAATCAGTCACCTTTTGCACTGATTTGGCACAATGCCTCCATAGGGCCTTTCCAGTATTGTTTGGAGGCTACTGAGCTGTGCGTTTTCCTTGTCCTTGTGTTACCCTTTGTCTTAGAAAAGATTCACTGATATCCTTGAGATATATAAAATTGTATAGGGTTGGTGCTTTTTAAGGATCAACAATACCTACTATTTTCTTCTCAATAGCGTTTTTTTTGGGGGGGGAGGGAATGAATCATTTGGAAGCATTCTAATGCTTTTTTCCATAATAGCTGATGGTTATTAAATCTTTTATCATATATTGGTTCAAACTGAATCTTGCAATACAAAATTAAATGGAATTCTGCCATTTAATTTTGAGTTTGAACTGCATCTTGAATGATTCTACACACTCTTAATAACAAAATCAAATATTTCTAGCTCTGTATCTTTTATTCATCCTTCAGTAAGGGGTCTGCTGATTTTCAATGCTAAATAATAAACCACATTGTTTGGATCCACACATACTATGCCAATAAATTACCGAATCCTAGGTTCTTGAAAAGAACTTGATGTGTATGAAGTCCAAAACCAGCTAAAGAACTGGCAGCTATGCTTTCACATTGTTGCATATATATTAATAATAAATGCCAAATCAGGTCTAACCATCTGGCTGACTATAATAATAATAAAGTTAATTCTGGCTGTCCAAGATTAAGCCTTAAGAATAAATGCGTACAGAATTAAGAAAACAGCAATAGATAGCAAACAAGCTGAATTGGACGAAATAGTTAGCTGTTGCAAGAAGATCACACCGATGGACTACAAACAATGACATGATAAAATAGCAACAATGGTGGACTGGAATATTTTCAAGAAATATATTTCAGAAGCAGCACTGGTGGGACCACCAAATAAAGTAATAGAAAATAAAGAAGCCAAAGTGCTCTGGGACTTTATGATTCAGACAAACACATACCACATAACACTTCAGAGTGAACCATTATCAATAAAAAGTCCAAAAAAGTCTGGGTACTTGACATCACAATACCCAGAGACAGCAGAATAGAAGACAAAGAACTGGAGGAAAAAAAATCACAAAATACAAAGACCTGTAAATAGAAAATAACTGTGGCAAAAGAAAGCCACAAAAGGTGCTATCCTAAAATATCTGGAATACCAGCTGAACATCATCGCCGTTAACAAATTCACCATCAGTCAATTGCAAAAGGCAGCTTTACTTGAAACAATTTGCATCCTGCAATGATAACTCTAACACCAACAGACTTCCGCATCTGCCTATCCCAGATCCTGAGAAGAACTCAGTAGATGGCTAAAAATGCTAAATCCAATCTAAACTGGAGAGGGATGTGTGCATAAGTGCACTAACGTGCCTATTGTCCCTGTCATTGTATTTTTATTCTCTTATTCTTGTTCTTGTTTTTGTTTGACAAATGCCAATAAATAAATAAAATAAATAAATCAACATCCGGCTGACTTCATGAACAACTACAATGATAATATTAAATTAAAAAATAAAGACTAATTCTCAGGTGAACAATAAAAAAAAACTTGTGGTCTCTCTCTGCAGCTATCAAATACTATGGAGAAAAATGAGCCAATCAATAACAATGAAATATCTCTAGAGATTCAGCGTCAATAACAAAGCAAGATGACAGTTCTAATGGTATTTTGTCATTCAGGAATATATAGTATCTTTGATGAGGCCCTAATAAAAATACCTTTAGTATGGAAATCAATTCTCATGCTAGAAGAATATCCCAAGGATGACAGAATTCTTTTATGTTTGAAATCTTTCCCTCCAGTATCAAAATGTCAGGAAGTCTGATAAAGAATATACCATAGGGGACGGGGAAGGAATGGAGGGATTGAAAATCTGAAGAAAAAAGACAGTGAGTGATGTTTGGTTTTGCCATCTGATGGTGGCAGAGAATTGGATGTGACACAATTATTTTGCTTCTTTACTTGAAGTTGAGATAAAAAAGGAGACAGAGAGGAGGAAGAATGGCAGCCTACAATATATATATATACAGTATATGTCTCTGTGTGTCTGTCTGTATTTGAGGGGAACATATAAATGTGTGTGTTCCCCTCACAGTATATATATAGGTTGGGCTACAGCAAGATGAGGATCAAAATATCTTGCTCTTTCTCTGATTACCATTTCTCGCTTTCTCTCTCTTCTTGACACCTTCTTCTCTCTATCACAAGCAGCAGGTACATAGCTATTTCCTAAAGGTTTGAATTGGTTTTCAGGATGGAGCTTCTGGAATTTGACTGAAGTCATCCATTTCTGCCATATGCAGACTAAGCCTCAGTTCTCTTCATCATTCTGTATTCCTTGCTCTTTTCTGCACTCTTTCTAGAGTCTGAACATCTTTTTTTCTGGATTTGATACTATTTAATTGCTCATGGAAATGACTTCAACATCCAGCAATGGCCAAAATGGCATACATAACCTATAACACAGGAACATTCATAAAACAATGCTTTAAAAATTACACTTGCTGCCAGTGGAGATCAAATCAAGGTTAACTGCCAGGAAATGTAATGAAAACCTAGAAATGTGAAACTTGTGAAACAGTAGATAAATGTTTTATAAACAACACCTCATTACCAGAGGTGCTTACTAGAAGGATGCTATTACAGGCCAAGGGAACAGGTAACAGTAATTGGAAAATAACTACTTCATATCAAATGTTATCATTGCCAGGTCTGTCTTAAATGTTGACAGGAAGCATGATAAAATCATTCCTTTTTGCTTTATTAAAGCATCTGTTCCAGTTGCAATATCAATCGATATCCATATATAACCATTAACCTAGATTTAAACTGGGAATTATAACTAGGAAGTGGCTTCTAGATATGACATGGTAGTAAACCACAGCTCTTCAGGTATTTAAGTCCTTATTCAGCACTTGGGCTGGTTTAGCAGAAGACTGAGATTCAGCTAGATTAGAATCTTTATTGCAGACAAGGAAGAAGCATTAAAGCAGTTGACTGCCTATTGCAAAGGAAATAATTCAGAGTCCATGTATATCTACAGTATATTCCAACTCAACTTCTTCTTTCTTTCTGAATTAATGCTTAGTTGTTGTGGGTGGCTGAGATATCATTACATAATAGTGAGCTCTAGCATGCAATAGCTGTATCATATCGTCGTGGCTTTAGGTCTTACATCTGAGCTATGGTAGACTGGAGGACTTCCCTCTTTGTACTTAGACACACAAAGTCATATGACCTCCAATACCTTTGGGCCTTAAGCACCCAGTTATTTCCATAGGCATTGGGTTAGGAGCCCACTTGGCAAATGGTTTCTGGAAATGAATGTGCTCATGGGTGGGCTTCAAAAATTTTAGCAAGGGGTTCTCTTCTCAGTTACTGGGTGGGTGTGGCCATGGTGGCTGTGGCCTGTTCAGTCTCCTGCACCACGACAGGGGAAGCGTTTTTGCCCTCCCCAAGGTCCAGAGGCTTTCTTTGAGCCTCCGGGAGGGCAAAAACGGCTGCCCCAGGCTCCTGAAGCCCTCTGGAGTCCAGAAACGGGCCTGTTTATGGCCTTCCCAAACTTCCTGTAGGCCCGTTTTTCACCCTCCCCGCACCTCTGCATCTGCCCTGCACTTATCTGCATCCTAAATGGACCACGGGTGGACTCCTGGGAGGGGTAGGACGAGGTGGGCAAGGCTAGCCAGGAGTGGAATTTGGGGGTTCTCTGAACTACACATAATCTTAACTAGAGGTTCTCCTGAACCCCTGCCAAACCCCAGCAGCCCACCCTTGAATGTGCTGTGATTTATTCTTGATTGTATTGTGCTTCTGTAGATTTTATGTTCATTAGTTATTTTCTTTTCTTTTTTAATGCTTTTTTAGCGGCATGAATCAATGGCCCCACCTTTCTGTTCTTCCATAAAGTCTTGGTTTTAGGCCAGCAAGCAGGATGTGGTCACATAGAATAAAGATTTGAAGTTGTCCTCTGTTATTCTGTTGTTCTCTGGTCTATTTATCATATTTTACTGTTATGTCCATATAAGGGCATAAACTCTCTAGTCACCTCTCATTGGACAGTAGTTATGGAGGGAAAAATAAATCC
>JANHFM010009669.1:71927-83831 GCA_032468115.1 Grayia smithii
GTTGGGGTAGGGTTTTGTTGTAAAATTTTGTAAAACTTTTTAATAAAAAATAAATAAATACACAGCACAATGCATTTGGATTTCTTGCTCAACTTTTGTTTTTTTTCAAAAATCAGCTCTTAAACAGGGGAAGAACAGATTGAACCAAATTTAAAGCTGGAGTAGGAGAAATGGAGTTTAACTGAAATTGACATATCTATCCATCCAACCATCCCTATTCTACCATTTTGATTCAATGGTATGAAATGATTCAAAAAGAAAGCTTAAGGTCATGTTCCAGGGTGGTTTATTAATTAATGATTACTTCTATCAATCTTTAATTCTGCCTAATTCTATTGCTCTGTTTACTACTCTACATTTTCCTCTCTAAATTGGAATCGCTGCCTTGAAAACTGGTTTTCTGTTGTAAAAGTGGAGAGAATGTAGCCAGTGTGTACAACCAATTAAGCCAGTTAGTTTACTACAGGCTTATTAAATCAAGAAAGCCATGTTGTCCCAAATTGTTCTGTTATCTGTTTTTCTTCTGCTAATAATTGTTCTGCTAAAAGGTAAAGAGAAAATCTTAATGCAAGTAGAAGCACTGATCTAACTTAGGAATCAATCATGCTTCATATATATTAAATCAAAATTCTCCTCATCTTGTAGTTCTTACTAATGAAAGTATTTGAACATTGGAGGAGAGAAGTCAGAGCCAATATAATTTCAAGTTTAACAGTTACAGAGATATTAAAATATAAACTGTTCCTCTGGATGAGCACTAGAATTATTGTTATGTTAACACAAATTAGTTCATGGCCTCCTTTCACCGTGATGAGATATACTTAGAGACAGTTTTTAAAATCTGACAATAAAATGAAATACACTCAATGAACCATACGAAGGACATTAAGTTGAAAAGTATACTAGCTTTATAGCCTCTAGTTATAATAGCTACTTCAAATTCAGTGCTAATTCCCAGTATAACTAACATTCTAAAGAAAACAACATAAAGATCTTTGCTTGAAATCTGAAATGGCTTGGAGAATCATTACTTCAATGATTTTATTTGACTCCTTTTTAATTATTTTATCTAATTTCTGCTCTGAAATTCTTCTAGTCTTTTCATTCCACCTCATCTTGCAGTACTTCACTATGGATATTGGATGCTCTACAAGAAAGTTCTTACAACGGCCTTAATATTTTCAGTGAAATGATAACGAACACTAGACATTAAAGATCTTTCATTCACATCTAAGTTGTCTATGAGAACTTTGAGTCAGTTAATATATATATTAACAAAAAGGATTTTCTTGCTCACAGTGGCAAGCATAAAGTGAGTTGGGTAAGAAGGCAGTCTAAGGATTTGGGAGTTGCCCTCCAGGCACCATTCTAATAAAATGAAAGTCTCTTTTTTTGCAGAAAAGCAATTTTATTCCACATGTCAAGGATTCATCAAAAATGTGTGATTTATCTGTTTTGGAAAAAGCAATATTTTCTGCTAATCAAAGGATGCAGCAAAATGTGTTACTACAGCAAAAAGTCTGAGATATCATACAATAATATCTGTATTGTTCATATGATAGAAAAATCATTATTTAAAAAGTAGAGAAATTATACTGAGATTTTCCCAAGAACTGTAAAACAGTCCAGAATGTCAGATGAGTTGATGACAGAACAGAACATGATTCATGCCCATAACAATAACTGTAGTCAAATTTGTGAAGGCAGATCAAAAGAGAGCTTATTAGGTGATGGTAAAAATATTAAAATGGTGGAAAATGGATATGAGGGCGTTATTTCAGAAAAGAAGATGGATAAAATTCTTCTAGAACAGGGGTGTCAAACTCTTGGCCTGTGGGCCAGATGCATCACATGCTGGCCACACCCACACCCAGTTTAGCAAAGTGGAAAAAGTTGCAATATGTCATGTGACAATGCTGTGATGATGTGAGTTTGACACCCACGTTCTAGAATAAATCTTTTTTAAAACCTTTAAGCTAAAGGAAAGTTTAGTTGGCCGTTTCATTTTAAAATAGGAAGTTTATATCCAACTCTCCCAACATGCTTGCATTTCCTTAGTTTTCTGCCATCCGTATGGCAAACAAACATCCAAACTTCTAACCTCTTGAGGTAGGACAATTTTTCTAGAAGGAGAAGGAGAAGGAGAAGACACAACACCTCAGATAAATAAATTTCCATGCTCTAAGGAGGATAATACTGTTTTTTTAAGCTTATTTTTCATCCCCCCCCCTTTTTAAAAAAGTGTGAAATATAAATGTAGCCTGAAGTTTGGCATATGGTAAGACAAAAAGCTAGACAGAAGAACTAAATCAATTCTGGTTTCCAGTTCAGTAAAATTATTAGGCAAATTAAGCAGAGCAAAGCCAGAAGTTATCATTAAATTATGCTTTTTGAAAAAATAAAAATGAAACATAGACTTAACTAAGTCAACTTATCAGGAACAAGCATCTTTAATAAGGATAGTTTATCAGCAGCGTCTATTGAGGTTTCTTAGGACTTCATAGCACAGTTAGACTTTTTTCTTTTGACAGTTATTTGAAGATTAAAAAAAAAAACATTTTCCCCAGGAAAGAGGCCACAGAGTGGAAATAATTGTTAAGGCAGGAATTTCAGATGGACCAATCAGGTATTTCCAGGTGATTCAGCTAGTATATGCAGGAAATAACTGATTTATAGGAAATATCAGTCTGGAAAATTGATTTATATAGACATTGGATTTAGTATTGGTGTACTTTTTTTTGTTCATCAGTATGAGTAGGGAAAAGTGTGTTAGAAGTGTAGGAAGGAACATGTCAAAAATAATAAGAAGATGGACACGAGCATACAATTAAAGACTATCAATTTTTTTGTGTAAAATACTTGTTTAAAAGGGGCAAGAATTTGATCACATGCTCACAGATACCCTAAATAGATTTTCTACCATTCTGATCTTTTTAGCAAATAGGTACTGTTCTTTGATCCCAATGAGATTTCCCATTATTCAGGGTAAATTCTTGATTAGAACATATTGAACTGTCATGAACAAATCTTGGTGTCATACCAGGTCTGTGTTTATATTTTGTCTTAGTTTAAATACAGCACTTTAAAATAATTATGTAAAAAGTAGCAAATGAGGCCAGTAAAGATCGCAATATTTACCTAAAATAAATCTTTCCCCACCACTCCATTTCTATGATAAGCTCGTCTACTCCTCAAATGTTTATATTGGAATTAGAAAGGAAACTCCAGATTTGCCAATCTGTATTTTACTTGCATGACAGATAATGGTATTCCTGAGCACAAATATTAGAAAAAATTGAATGTTTTAAATGAAAAAGATACAAGAGGCTAGAAACACTTTTGTTGGACAAAATGTGATGAGTCTATAAATCAGCTGTTAAATTTCATACTGTTCATTAGAAAACTTAGACAATACGCAACGTATTAGGGTCAGAAGAATCAAGCCATTTCTTAAGTATACAATCAATGGAATAACCTATAATCAATTATGTTGGCAAATGGGCAGCTAAATTAAGATTAGAATACACACAAGGAATGAATTTAAGAGTGTAAACTGATTAAAAATTAGTAGAGCAAATGAAATTAATAAGCAAACAACTAACTAAAGCAAAAAGATTAAGCAGGATAAAAGCTAACAATTATTAAACAAGTTAGCAGATGGATGATACCCTAATTCGAGAGCAATGCATATCTGAAAAGGATAAACAAAATAGTACTTCAGGAATTTGGTAGAATGTACTGATGAGAATGAAAACTTCAAAATAATTGCACTTGCTGTTAACCTGTTTCCAGTTACAATGTGAAGAGTTGCTTATGATCTATAAAGTCTCTTTATATGCAAACCTGCAGGACTGACTTGTCTGACTGGGATCTTTCCAGTATGACCACAGACGGTATGCTTTATATTTCCACCACTACCACTACCATGGAAAACTCTGCTTCTACATCATGGGAAGGAATGTAGAAGTAGACTTTTATGATAGCCATCTATTCTTTGTAGAAGAGCTCGTACCATGAGGCCAGGATAGTTTTGCTGTTAACTTTCAAGAAGTTGAAAATATACATATATCTTTTTCTATTCCCACAACGCTCTTTTATAGTTGGTTGAACTGAAAGATAATGACAGAGACTACATTCCGTGTCCATGACTAAGAATTTGAACAACAGTGAGCAAGACTAGGGCCCATAAATAATAATAAAAAAAAACATTGCAGAAGGGTGCTAATGATTGTAAGCTAGTGTGCTAGCTGCCCTGTTCCTGATGAATTTGTCAGACTACAGTGGACGGGCTAATGTATTCATTTAGCAATGGAGGCTCTCTTTTGATCTTAAAACATGGTCTAATTATAATTTCAGGGGTCTTGTTGGAAGAATATCTTTGAGTGTAAAAGTTTCTTAGAATTGCAAATGTATGGTTTATTGCAGAGCTTGCCAGCTGTCATGGTAGCATTTGGGATCTTAGCCAGCATCTAGTCATACTTTCACATATCTACTGAATATATGTCCACATTCATGTATAATTTTTTTAATTAAAAAAAACTAACAGCAATCAGAAATTGGAAATGGTTTCTCAGTTACCAGTCCAGGAATGAAAACGAAATCCCTCAGAGAGAAGGGATATATTTTCAAGGTCCTAAAGTAAAACCTCCCTGAGTTTTGTACTCCTGAGTACAAATTTAGAATTTCAAAATTCTAAACACAAAAATGCTGGAGCAAATATTATGTAGACTCTTCCTCCATCCCTCCGTTTCTATGATAAAATCATTCTACCCCTCAAACGTTTATATTGGAATTAGAAAAGGAATATTGTGGCCTATTGGCCACCAGCCCCTCCAAGTTTGGAGGTGGTTGATGAAGAAGAGGAGGAACATCTGGGTCCAGTGCCTGATGTGTGGCTGCACAGAAGGTAGAGGAGAGCAGTGGAAAGCCATGGGCCGATCCTGGGGAAGGAAGAGTCACCACTGCTAGCAAAGCCCCACCCTAGCTCTGGGGATAAAAGGCAGGGGGAGGAGATGAATAGATGTGGCAGACAACTCTTTAACTTCCAACAGGACAGATTTGTTAGCCAGAGAGAGAAACTTTCTGCCAGGGCTGCTGGCATTCCTAATAAAGGAATCTTTTGAGTTCATGTCAGAGGGTTTGTTGTGTTTGGGGAGCTAGGTCAGAACATGGAACTACAGATTTGCCAATCTGTATTTTATTTGCATGACAGATAGTGGAATTTTAGATGAATCTTTTACAACCACTATATTCCTGTACTGGTCTAGCATTGTCACCGTTGTCTTCCTTACTTTTTGCATAGTTCTTTCCTAGAAAATTAAGATTGGTCTTTGTCAGTTTTTGCCTGATATGTTGGAATGAAACTGCAATACTCTCACTCAGATCCACTCATATATATGTTATCTTTCAATCTTTAAAAAAAATGATTAATAAATATTTTTAAAGGTGTTTGACTTGGAAGAAGAAAGGGTTTGACATACTTACTGAAGTTAACGCTAAAAGTGATTCTGAATCAAAGAGGCATAACACATTTTACTTTAAGGCTTATTTATTTTTTAAAAATAAGGTGCATACTAGTGTAATATTTCCTGATATTTTAAATGACTTAGAGAAAGATTGACTGCTGATAACAGAAATCTCAGTTCACAAAAAAAGAGAGGAAAATTTTCTCATCATTAATATTTTTCTATATTGAAATACAAAAATTTGGTGCAATTGAGGCAAATACTGTAAATAAGAATATTTATCTGGTGCACACTTTAAGAAAGCAGAGTGAAGGTCTCATATTTCTTATATTTGTTTAATATAAACCTGTTAAATATACATTTACATATTTAGTAGCAAAGTAATAAAAATACAGAAAGGAAATTCCTTATCGTGTCATAAATGATGACTAGATACATATATCATCTTCAAACCGATTATTCCAAAAACTAATGAAAATTTATTATGTTCTAATGAATTGTTTTTCATTCATTTTATTTTCCAAAACTAAGTCATAATATATCAGATTAAACAATATTGTTAGATCCACGAAAACAGGCTGAAAAGAAGACCCATGGGTTTTTTTTAGTACAGAATGCTGACATTTTAACAGCTGTTAATATATGAATAATCATTTCAACAACTCCACCAACAAGATATTCTTCCTTATAGTTTATCAGTATTTATAGTAGTTTGTTTAGAATATTATAACCTGTATTCTGTGTATGCTGTTTTCTGTGATAAAACACAAATTGCTGAAGGCTTCAAAATGGCATAACAACCCCAAGATATAATTAACACAAGTTTCTCTCCTCAGCTAAACTGTGCATAAAAAAGAGATGTCTTCCATTGTCTATTTCAAATTCTTGGCAGTGTTGCAAAGTGTTCTGGTGGAAGAGAAAAAGTAACAGACTATTTGAACTATCCATCTTGGACAATATGGTGAAAGAGTGAATACCATATACGGCACTGTATTTTCTACCTCCTCATGACACACATAAGCTCAAAGTAGCAGAATTCTACTTTAGCTCTTTGGTACCATTGCTACTATGGTCTTTGAAGTACCAAAAGAAATATCTCTTTCCAAGAATTCCTCTACATTTTCAGCTCTGTTCTAGTATTTAGGGAAATGTGTTTGAACATTTGTCCCCAGAGCTGATCCATATTTATTTATCCAAATATTTTGGAGCATTAAGTGGGCTCTACTCTGAAGCACTGTAATCATTTGTACTGAACCTTATAGCTGTGTAAAAATGAATCAATCACATGTTTTATTTTCACACAAAAATGGCACTGTAGATTATTTTTACAATAAAATCCAGGATTTGTATTCTTACATAAATCATATTCAGACTGCCTTAATTATATGAATAATATGCAAATTACTGATGTGGAACACAATATTGGAAAATAAAATTAATAATAATAATAAAATGAATAAAGAGTTTTTTATTGATTAATAAAATTATATATTATTTCTTGCTGAGGGAGATCTAGACCAGTGATTTTATATGTTGAATTATAAACTTACCAATTAAAGCATTCTTAAGATTATTAAAATGGATGGTTCATATTATTGTTATAAGCAAAACAGGAAATTATTGCAAGGAGAGAGAAAAATACCTGACAGCATTGAAATGAAAGAATATGTAAGATGATCAAGACTAGCTTCATTATTTCTTTAGTGGCTCCTGGTTATTAATGTCTGCATAGCTGATATCTATGATCAAGTCTCAGAAACCCAAGAGGACAAACTTAGATCTTTTGTCATCTCAAAAGGGTTATGGTTGCCTGAAAGCACTCCCAACTTCTGTCTCTTGTGCCCTCCCAAAATTGTCTCCCTTGTTCTCATTTCTGATCTCTTTAAACTAGGACTTTATTACAAAAGCCCCCTTGAAATTCTCCAGGATATTTGAGGCTCCAAAAATAGGAAGCCATTTAGCCATATTATCTCAAGGGGTTTTTCCAACAGCTTCTCTGTTGTAAATCTCATCATTACTGAATGTCTTTATTTCTTCCTAAATAAGCTGATTTACAGATATTTTTTTTAAAAAACTTATCTTTGAAAAAAGTCAGTCTGGTTTTAATGCAAACTCCAATTCTTGTTATAAGTCACTTATAGCCATCACTGAAATAATGATATGTTGGAAATATTGAAATGCTTTTTGAACCTGATCACAACATCTTGCCTTTAGTATTCATCCTTTGGAAGAGTTAACCAGATCCTTGCTTTTCATTCTGCTGCCTATTTGTTCTGCAAATGAAAAGAATATTTTGAATTAGTGTAGTAAATTAGATAGTGGTTCACCTAACAATCATGGAAAAAAGGTCGTAAAATAAAGCACGATTCACTTATCAACTGCCTTGCTTAGCAACAGAAATTTTGAGCTCATTTGTGATCGTAAACTGAAGACTACTTTTTAATTCATTAGTTCTTACCTTGTCTAACAGTTGATTTTCCTGTTTCTTCTTTCCAATTTTAGTACAGTTCTGAAAACCCTACTAAATTACAGGAAAAATATTTTCGCTGTTTCATTCTTATGTTTTAAAAAGTCTGGTGGTTATTTCAGAGAAATATGTCAAAAATGTTAATGAATGGATACTTCGCTTTCAATAACATACATTCCTGACGGAGTTTACATTGTGCTTTCCCCTCCAGTTAATACATATTTTTTTTCCCATTCTTTGATGTTTTGATTTAGGAATGTTGTCAAGACTATAGCTGAATTTACCATTCAGTTCATACCTAGTAACACAGTTAAACCAAACAGCTGGATTCCTTGTTGCAACTGTTTATAGACAAGCATTTGGCTTTTCTTTCTACATTTCTCCTGATTTTCCTCCTCCTCCTCCTCCTTTTAGATGTAAAGGTGTCTGTTCTCTTTATGAATCACTTCCTTGACTTCTAATCTTTTCTAACTCATCTATCTCCATTTTCCACTGATGGAAAATCTCAAGCTACAATAAACACTTTAAGTGAAGGACATTTTTACTGGCTTTTGCTCATTATTTGTACTTATTGCATAAACCTATACCCCTACCACCCCCGTAAACATTACACACTTCTTTGAAGGGAGAAAGTAAGAAGAGCAGATCTGTACTTAAATACAAATAAAGCTGTTCAAACTACTAAAGGCCTCGGTCTTTGTTTAGACCTTGTACTGAATCCACACTATTGTCTTCCCTTTGTGTCTCTCCAGATAATTTAATATCTTTGTGTGCATAAAGTTTCGGGCACTTGTTGTACTTGAAATATTGTGCAAGGACTTCAGATTCATTTTTATTTAGGGCAAGGATAATAGTTGTGTGCTAATAGCCAGTGAAGACCAGACTTTGTGTCTGACAGGGAGTTGAATTTTCAGATACATTGCATCAGCAGTTTGTTCCTGGCAGTTTTTATAAATCAGAGGTGTCAAACTCAATTTCATTGAGGGCCACATCAGGGTTGTGTTTGACTTCGGGGGGAGGGGTGGAGTGGGCGTGCCCATGGTGGACATGGCCAGCTTGACGTCACTCATGTCGGGGGCACCTGTTGGGGCCCGAGTGGTCTGCCAAAGAAAATGGACTCCTGGGTTCTGTTTTTGTCTGTGACGGCCTCCTGCAACTCTCTGCCAGTGAAAATGGAGCTTGGGAGGACCTGCATGTGGCCCTCCCGAGCTCTGTTTTCATTGGCAGAGGCACCGCAGGCCAGTTCTTTGTTGACACCCCTATTATAGATGAATCGGACAACCTGTGATTCCTTGGGTCATCATTTCAGAAGTATTTCCTTACCAGATTCCTTGATGTCTTCAGCAATGATAGAACCTCTAATGTACTGCATTCACTGAAAAATTAGGGATGCATTCAGAGATGGATCTGCTTCAAAAATAACCTACTGTATGCTGAACTGGGTAGCACAGTCAAAAAGCAACCCAGAGAATGTTTTTTGACATTTTGAATTATGTCACAAAATGTTTTTAAAAGACTGACAAATTTTAATTCCACAGGAGACATTGGCTCTAGGTTTTAGATGCATTCTCTAAGTCAGCCCACATGAAGTACTTGGTTCAAAAATTGTTGCCCTGTGATGCACTGTTTTGCCGAGTTAGAGTTCATGGGAACCAAAGTTTTAGGATCCAATTTGAGTCTCTCACTGGGACCAGAGGTTTAATTCTCTGAGATTTTGGACTGGAACCCATTCTCAGGGAACTTCTCTGTACCAGAATGTGTGCTTTGGACTATTCTATGCATAATACTGCAACATTATTCTGGGATATGTATTTGCCTTCATTCACAAACGTTTTAGTAGTATATGAATTTGTAGCCATAATATAAAGATAAAAGGTGTTTTAATTTCCAAATTGTTCTGTAAGAGGCATTGTATGAAAAGTAAAATAATAATAATGTTAGTATGTGTTCATATTTTGCTCTATATTTTAAAATCATAAGTACTTAGGAAAAGGCACATAACATTGGGCTCTTTCACTGTGTCGCTGAGTCAATGATATAGGAAGGAAGAGCTAACCCAGCAATATTTAAATATTGGTAAATGTTGTGAACCATTTTGTTATTCTAAAAAATCTTCATTCGGTAACTAAGCATTTCCATTCATGTTTTGGATATCACCCCAAAATTCTGTGTAATAAATTAGCTGAGCAGAGAAACCTCCAGCACAAAATCTTGAAAGAAAAGTACTGTTTATATACTTTCTCAGGTTGACAAAACTATTTGTACATTATGGCTTCTTATAATTACCTTATTTACCTGAAAGCTGGGACATGATCACTGAAGTAAAGACAAGGATAGAGAAATCTCAAACAGCATTCTTCAAGATGAAAAAGGGCTTCTGCACTCATGACATAAGCCTAAGATTGAAAACCAGGCTTGTCAGATGTTACATCTTTTCTATCCTGTTCGACGGAGTAGAGAGTTGGTCTCTGACAGAAAGCCACTTGAAGAGACTAGAATTATTTGAAATGCGGATTTACAGATGGCTGTTATGTATAAACTAGGTTGACAAAATCAGTAATGAGGAGTTGATAAGCCACCTGGGAAAACCAAGGGAAATCATTAAAACCATTAAAAAGGAAAAGTTAGAATATTTCAGACATGTGATGCGACACCTGGAAAAATACGGCATACTTCACTTAATCCTCCAAGGAAAGATTGAAGGCAAACGAGGTCCAGGCAGAAGAAGAACATCATGGCTTCAAAATCTAAGGGACAGGTTTGGACAAAACTCAGCAGCACTTTTTCGTGTGGCTGCTGATAAAAATAGGATCACCAACATGATCGTTGACATCCGATGATGGGTATGGCACAAGAAGAAGAATTCAGACTGGGAAGCTTTTTAGTTGACAAGAAATAAATCTTAAATATCCAACTGCTTGCCAATTTAGCTTCAAAATCCAAACTGCATCACTTTCTCCAGTTCTATTTCCCTTGTGTATTTTCCATAACATGGGAGGAATATTATTTACATAATAAAAAGGCTGCGTGCAAAGGGAAAAACTGATAACCTACTTTTCCCTAGGAAGGGGAAGGAAGTTAATGATCTATCTTTTATTCCCTGCACTGTTGCTTCTCCTGAAAAACGTGTGCTAAGTCAACATACAGCGGTCACGCATGAATAATCAATAGTAAGCTATTCACAGCAAACTTGTTGTGTTCACTGGAATCAGAGTACAAGTTCAAACAAGATCAAGACAAAAGGTTGGCAAAAAATAAATAAATCAGGTGCCAATTCTCTACATTGAGTAAATTCTGATATAAAAATTTGTATTCTTATCTATCAGGAAACAGATTCCCTAATAACGTATTTTCAGCCGTCGCACTTACTGGATAAATCTAATCAGTCTTCTAAGGAAGAGCCACCTCCTCAATAGATGATGGCAATGAACACATTTCCAGCTTAAAGAAATCAGCAATTCACAACATTTTGGGGCCAGGGCACCCTCTTAAAATTGCCAGAAATGTCAAGAGATGTGGACATTTCACAATGGTTTAGAGATTTAATGCAAGAATGATTGGATGAGATTGTGGGATTTTGTCCATTATTTTTCCAGGTGTTTCTCAAGTTTTTTTCCCCAGCAACATGGTTGATGATTTTGGAGGTAATATGCATTCTGATACTGTTGTTGCTGATTTGCCTAATCATACCAAAGGATTTCGATGTTACTGCCTGTTCATGTGATCAAGTTTATTACTGATCAACATATGTCTAGATTGAAGTGTTCAGATCCAAGAACAAACAGTATTCCATCCCAATTCTCTTCAGCTCCATAACTATTTGGTATGGGAGATATAGGATGGAGAGGATTGGTGCTGACATCCAAATATAGATAGTTCTAGACTTATTTATTTATTTATTTATTTATTTATTTATTTATTTATTTATTTAATTTATATGCCGCCCTTCTCCCGAAGGACTCGGGGCGGCTC
>JANHFM010009669.1:147082-158017 GCA_032468115.1 Grayia smithii
ATTGTGATGTTTTATATGTCTTTTATATGTTTTTTATATATCATCTATGTTTTTATTGTGAGCCGCCCTGAGTCCTTTGGGAGAAGGGCGGCATAGAATAAATAAATAAAATAAAGCAGGAGACTCTATACCATTTCGGAGAAATGGCTGCCCAGTAATTCTAGTATAGAAAAAGGTTTTTTTTCCTCTCTCTTTGTGAAAGACACCTCTCTTTTCCTAGTTTATTTTCAGTCTTCGATAACATACTTTGAATTTTTCTTGATCTTAGAGGATGCTATTATTAGTGGCATTGTCTTCTGTCACAGCCTTCTCATTCCCTATTCTGGATAAAATAAAAATGTCGAGTTTCCTCACAATTTACCTTCCCCTTGAAAAGATAATGACACAATGAAAACAGAACATTTTCATACATTCCTGGGCAACTGCGTAATCGAACATCTGGAAGAATCCTATAAGTTACTTGTGATAATTTTGATAAAATTAACTTTTCCTTTGTTAAAAAACTTCAGAAGAAAATTAGCTTTCATTAGATTATATCAGAACTACTGTGTGTGTGTGTGTGTGTGTGTGTGTTTGTCTTTGTGTATCTGTTTTCATTCATTCATTCATTCATTCATTCATTCATTCATTCATTCATAAAGAGTCAGTGTTCCTGCAGTTTTCTTGGCAAGATTTTCAGAAGTGTTTTGCCATTGCTTTCTTCCTAGGGCTGAAGGAGAGTGACTGGTTCAAGATCACCCAAATAGTTCTGTACTTAATGCTGGATTAAAAACTCATGATCTCCCAGTTTTTAATAGGTACCAGGTTGCCTTTCTTAAAATACATAATACCAAGTGGTTTAATATGGTCAAAAATTAGGTTTCTTATCCTTACTCCTAATAAACTACGTTAATCTTTTCATATTTAGTATAGCAAGTAAATATATCAACTATTAAGCTGCAGTGTTTGATATACAATCTGACTACATTTCAATATAATGCCAATAACTAGTAAACCCTTGGTTCCCGAGTGACTTAAGAACAAGCTTTCACCTTAAATTCAAACCTTGCAATTTACTAAAATTTTGTATGGATTGCTGTAAAGCCATCGTATAAATTGTTGTGTGAAACAAAATACTAAGTGGAGCTTAAGCATTATCTAAGATAGAAGCTTCTTCCATAATTTGAGAAAAAGTATGAAGAAGTGTGATGTTTTAATTATCAGTGATATTTCACAGAGATGTCCATTAATGTGGATGAGTTATATTCCTTATTTCAGAGTACACCGGATTGAGGATTAGAATTCTAATTGTTCCTTTGTGTTTAATTGGTGGTTTCCACACAACTCTACCTTTTTTTCTTTCTAAAACATAGCCTGAAACTACAAATCTTGCACTACTGATCCTTTTCATCTTTTTTTTTTTCATGGATTCTACTTTGTACATCTATTGTTGTCCCTGTGTTCAAAGTCCTTTGATTCTTCCAATTTGTTAGCAGTTCCCATGTTAGCAAAATAAGGCTTTCCATCCTTAGTTCAGATCAAAATTCATTCTTGGCCCCTAATCACTTTTTATGATTTCCAAAAAGATAATTTCTTAAAACACAAAATGTAGCTTATGACATTTCAGTTAAAAACCAAAGAAGAATACCATTTTGGCATCAGTACAAACACAAAGTCTTATCAGTTGTATAATAATTCATGTATCAGTTGTATCATATTATAATTTCTAATTTACAATAAAGATATGTTTTGTTTTCCAGTTGTTTTTTAATATCTCTCTTGCTAGGGATGAAATAAGAAAGCCTGTCAAAGCAATTCTCCTGTTCAGCTTATATCAAGCGTGATTGAAGTGAAGTTAAACCTTTTCTCATTTCTCCTCACTCCACTGAAATAGCAGTCAACCTCCTGTATGTCTATGGAGGTGCTTTTCAAAATGCAACTGGACTTTCTTCTCCTTCCCCCCACCCCACTTTTTTCTCTCACTTTTCTCAGCCAGAACTGAAGAAGCTTCTTGAATGAAAAGCAAACTGTCTTAAATGGAAAAACCAAGAAAGTCCAGTTTCCTTTGACATATTTGGGTCAACCTCCTGTAGTAGTCTTGCTTCTTCCTCCTGTGTTATATTAGACACTCTATCAATTGTCCTGATATTTGTACAATCTAGCCATGATTCCAAATAAAGTAATGTTGATATATGGATTAATTTTAAGCAACTCATTTAACATGTCACAAATTAATGCCACTGTCAGAATATCAGCTGAAATTTAGCCATGACCTCTCAAAAAGAAAATTGATATCACATGCAACTATGGCTCTAATTACCCAGTGTTTATAGTGGAGAAAAATAAAAATAGCTAAAATGATTATAAGACTGAAACAGTTAGCTGTCCAACCCACTGCTCATGCAGGAGACCTGTACTAGGGATACGAACCGCTGAACTGCCGACCTTTCTGATCGACAAGCTCAGTGACTTAGCCACCGAGCCACCTAGCTACACCATTTTTTCTAGATAGAAGTCTTTCTGAAACAATTCAACAACATCAAGATTAGCTATATGGTGAAATATCCCATCAGCCTGGCATTCAAAAGCGTGATTGTGGATAAAATTGGCTTAAATGATCCCAACTCCATGATGTGTTTCACGTGAAGCACTATGAAAGCTCTTTACAAAAGCCTCTTGAAATGAATTAATCTTCCTGCTTCTGCATATAGACAGAAGCAAACTCAACAAAAGAATGTTTCTTCCTCAAACACCTGGATTATGACATAGGAACTGTTGCCTAGACATCACATTTAATATATTTCATTTCACTTATACAATGATACCTGGTAACTCTCGCATCAAAAGAGTCCATTTAAATGCCTCTCATGAATAATTCTTAGATTTTATTTTTTTCTGATTGTGTTTCACCAGATCATGTGACTGCATATTTTACCCCTTGGAATATTTGGAGTGTATGTGGGGTGGAAGGGAGAGGAGTTTGACTGAAAAAAAAAATCTGCACTGGGAAATTAATTTCTCAGTGATTATCTCTTGCAATAAGGTAGGTAATAAAGGGTTTTTTTTTTCCAAACTTACTCCCATTTAAACAGAGCACAATTAATTTTTATTCATTAAATTTACCCCATAGCTATAAAACAGTTCATTACAAACAAGTTAAAAGTAGAAAAAATTAAATAGAACCTGGCCATGTTTTGTATGTTAGAATAGCAGATGTCAGTATGTCATTATAGTAGTAGGTCAGTATTGTATAGCAGATTCCAACATTTCCTGAGGAAAATTATATCTGCAGAAACTGTGAACTTCGGTGAAGTTTGGAAATTGTTTAGAAATAACTTTAAATTTTCACACGTTATCTAATGACTCAACAGGGATACCATGATACATCAACAGCAGTGTGACAAAGAAATGGGGCTCATATGACATAGAGCAAGCCTCCATTCAATCTCAAAACTTATACCGCTTTACTTCATATCTGGTCAGTCAACAAGAGTGCTGATTTTATCAGGTTCTTAGAAGCTGAGGACTTGGCAGCACAAGAAAACAATGGCCAATAACTTAGTAGCCACCATCAACACTCCAATCAACAAACACAAATCCAGACATAACCAGGCACCACATTAATACAATGCATAGAATGGCCCCATACACATTCTGGCAAAGAGAAGTTTCCTGAGAATGGGCTCCATCACAAGTCCAAAAATTTGGAAAACTAAACCTCTGGTTCCGGTGACCAACCCAGATTGGATCCTTCAGCTTTACTTTGTTTTCATTCCCACAAGATCTGATCTAAGATTTCAAAAACTAGATAATGCAGCCCGCATAAAATTAGTTGTCATTTGCTCTCCACAATGATGAAGACAAGAATCTTCCTGATACAAATTTAAGTCCTGTTCAAAAGCTATTGAAGAAGGTTATCAGTTTGATTTGACAAAGAGAGACTTAGAAGAGGTTATGCTTTCACTGTAGTACTTCTAAGAAACATAGACTTAGGAACTCTTCCTAATTCAAATGTTGACTCTTGTATTATTATCTTGGCAATTACAACACACTTATCAAGTCTAACACACATTGTTCTTATCACCTCAGCATAATTCTTAGTTGTAGGACATGCAGTGTATTATGCTGACTTCACAATGTTAAAAGCATATTTGGTAACCCTGATTTGTACTAATGGCTGTCAGGGAATTACAAAACTCATAGAAACACTTTATTATAGACTGTCATATCTGAGTTATAAGGGATTTTGAATCCTTAGCATTTCAGCTTACCCATCTCCAGATGACTGTTTTATCCAGTCTGTAATGACTTAGAAAAACTTCATAGATCAGAACAGTGCTGAATATTCTAAATCATCTGTCAGTAATTTTTTTAATGGTTTAGATATAATGTATTTTCTGTTGCATTGTTTCACATTGTTCTGTAGACATTGCATGGCTACAAAAGTCAACCATTTTTTTAGAAATATGAATAATTTAATTAATTCAAGTTATATAAATAAATAACTTCTTTTCAAAATTCACATAGCACCGCCTTTTCTTTGCCATTTTTTTGCCTCATTTTTATTGCCTTCAGCTTTTCAAATAAAATGTATTCCTTTTTGGAGATATAAAGAACCTTACTTTGAAATCAACCTATCAATTATATTTTTATTAGACATGTCAGAGTTTATTTTATAACTAACAAATGAGATTGGTGGCTTGGAAACTGTTAGTGATGAATGAGGGATAAAATTGATCTTTTTGCCATTCAAGTGATTTCAATAAATTTATGGCTGATAGGCAGAGTAAAGCTTGTAAATAAATATCTGAGCTATTTTACACTAAGAGTTTCATGTATTTCAATTAGATTTACATTAAATGCAACAGAATGACTATAAATGCTCACATACAGATTTCCATTCTTGATAAGATCCCTATTCCTGTAACTGAGATAGTACAATAGCTTCTCTCAGAAGTTCAATATTGGGTGAATAGATTGATTTGGGCAACAGTTCTTGGTGTTTTGTGACTTGTTGTTTTATGTACAATGAATGATATATTCAGAACATATTATATTTTCTTAGTTGGAGTACTGGAGTAGAAATTCCACATATCTCAAGCCCATTAGCTTGGATTCTTCCTTTCATTTTCTAAAATTTTGAATCTACTATAGATTATAGGATGGTGATCTTTGGGAAAAAATATAGGATTTGGAGCTTAGCATGCTAGCTGGAGATAAAATTAAGAGAAATTGTTTTATATGAATAGAGAAACACTTTAGCTCTAAGGCATTCTTTCCTGTCTATATCAAGAATCTAGCAATCCATTTGCCCCCAGATCTTCCCATAATAATAAAAATGAGCAGAAAATTTGGCCTTGCCCATTCCATGGATGATCAGAAATGTTGTAGAAGTTTTTTAGGTTATGTCAGTTGGATACTTGGGTATACTAAGTAGGCTGGCAATAATAATTTAAAAATAATATTATGTAATGTGGTAATTAAAATATATGCATCAACTAAGCTACTAAAAGTTTACATTTTCTGCATTTTTTAAAAACAAGAAGAGAAATTTAGTCAAAAGAAAATATGTTTCCTTTGAAAGAATGTTGCTGACTCTTATTCTAATGTTCCTTATGGATTCTTTCAAAGAGAGAAATACTGCTTTTCTTTTGTGGAAATATGCAGATGAAAATAATTACTGAATATAAAAGCATATGCATGTGTGCTTTTATTTGCGTAGCTACAGTTACTTATTTCTGAGTTGGAGAGTATTATGTATAAAGCTGGATTAAACCTGTTTGTAGTTAGATCACTTTAAAGCTAACAATAAAAAAACAGTCAATAAAGAAACACTAAGATCTCTCCCACCAAACTGATAGAGCAAGCCTCTAATATATAAAATGAGAGCAAACCCTACTCCCAACCAGCACTAATGATGTTACCTAATTAGGTAATGAAATACCTACAAGAAAACAACCAAGCTCAGTGAGCACCAAAGATGCCACAATGCCCTATTTTACCCTTAGCTTATATTAGTGTTATTTTTGTTTATTACTTCTTATTCTTTTTCTGCACTTTGTATAACCTTAATTATCCCAAAACATGACAGGAACATGCATGTGTGTATGCCTTACAGTTATTACAATAACTTATCCTCTATTTCTAATTACATTATGATTCCAGTTAATCCTCTATTTGTGACTTCTGTATTGTTTCATTTTATTCATTATTTTTATAATTCTGGGGCAAATGTGATGAATGGTTTCTTATAAGAATTGCATCCCTCCCTTCAAAAACACTGGAGGATAAATTTTGGAGGATTCCAGATTGACCCGTAAATGATTTAAAAGGCCAAGTGTAAACTCAAGAAAATCAGTCATGCACCTGGAATCCACAACTACATTGAATGGAACAAAGCACTAACAAGATAAGTGAAAGTGTTAACCTTAAGAATGCAAGCTAGCCTCAGGGAGTACACTAGATGGCTGAGATCTGTTAGCAGCCAACTCTGAAAAACAAGGGAACAATAAAAAAAATTAAAGGTCAATTTAAAGGTCCATTATTTTAGTAAAAACCTTATTGTTTAGAGAAGAGTGGTTCCATTTATAAAATATTATAAAATAATATTTAAAATGGATAAACTTAATCATGATAATTGCATTACTTTTATTAATGGTAATTAACTGGAATCATAATTTCACCAATCAAATGGATGGATTGATTTCTATAAACCAATAAAGAAGACTTGTAACTCTACCTGTTTATAGACAATGCTTCCGATATAATTTTTGTCAATAAAACAGATTATGCTGTAGTGTTATGACATCTTGGTTTCCACTTTAAACAGACCCTAAGGGGGATTTTTTTGGTCCAACAAGCTCAATGCCAGTCTACCAGTTAAACCCAATGGCATATTCCTTATTTAATTAAAGTTCAGAATTCCAAAACAGCTTAGAAATACGGCTGGGAATTCTGGCATCAATATCCAATATATCCTTAAACAATTAAACAAATTAAGCATGGCATTTCTGCTGGATCTGGTGGGGTAGGAAGACCCCACAAATATTTAATCTTCCTTTAAAAATTATGTATCTCATAAACAAAAATATTTGGACATAGAGGGCACGAAATTCCTAATTAGGACAAGGCAATCAGCTTCAAAGCAGATTTGGTTTCAAACAAAATGTAACATAAATATTTTATATACAAATTATGCAGAATAACACTCATTGGCAATAGACATGTTTGCTTATTTCTGAGCTAGAATGAATGCAGACAAATTCATTCAGGGCAATTCCATGCCACAGCCTATGCTGCTTGACCCCACATGTTGTTCCCTGTTGCATCTGAAAATAACTTCCCAAATTCATATTCCATTTAGTGGGCAACAGGACTGGCTGCTGCTCAATCTGGATTATAGCTACTACAAGAGTTCATTTGTCACTCTCTTGCTTCTTTCCCTTTCCATCTATAGGGGGACAACAAGCAAACCTTGCTGGCTGAGTCCTGTATGAATTAGCTTGTCAGTATCTGCTACTTCCTGTCCAATATTGTTCCAGTCTCTGTAAGATGCTTACAATAAAAAAGGCTATAGGGAAGATGTTATCCTTTCGTTACTAATTTCCTCTGTAGGGCCATGGAAACTTTCTAGTGAGGAGCAACTTCTCTTGTTCTGTTTCACAGAATCAAAGCAATAATGTTCCTATAATATTTTTTTAAATAAAGTTCTCTTGGCAAAGAGGGAGGAAAGTTTCAACCACCCTGGGCGGAAAATGGAAGTATCCTTGTTGGAAGTTATGAGAGTTGAACGGAACATGAATTGTAAACGTGGGGTTAGTTCATTGGCATAGTGGGTCATTATTGGATAAACAGCCACTAGCAGCAACTATGAAATATCTGCACAGTTGCTGAAGGGTAGGAAATGCCAAGCTTTGGAGCCAATAGGAGATAAGGTTCCTACAGCAGGGCTGTCAAACTCCCAGCCTGTGAGTTTGCATCATGCGCTGGCCACGCCCATGCACAGTTTAGCTAAGGGGAAAAAAGTTCCAATATGTCATGTGATGCCGCTGTGATGACATGAGTTTGACACCCCTGTCCTACAGGAATTGAACAAAACTCATTATAATTGTGTTGACATTTTTGTTGGTGTCTGCTTGATAGGATTCCCTCACCTGGTCCTTTTTTTAATAATGGAAAATTGGCATAATGGGAAAATGCTATTATTTAGCAATAATATTTACATCTGATACTCATATGGGCATTATAAAGAAGAGAAAATAATGGATAGTGATTGTGATTTTGTGCCTGATTTGAAAATACAACAGTATACTCAGGGGAAAAAAAAATACAAAGATTATTTGAGGGATGATAGCATCCTGGTAGGCCAGAGGGAGTAACACAGGACACCTTCTGGTTTTCTGATAAGATGGTGTTTCATGACTGACCATAACTATTTCCCCTGTGAGAGCCATTTTATTGATGTCCAAACCATTCAATGTAGGCATTTTGTAAAATTTCCTGAAGATGCTCTCAAAATTCCTAATATTATGACAGACTTTCAAAATTGCTTTCCCTGGGATACAGCACTGTAAGAAACTGCTTAACTTTTAAAAATACATTCTATAACAAAAGTCAATAGACATTTATCTTTGGATAGGTGGGGATTCAAAATCTCTAAGCTCTCAATATGGCTATATGACTTACCCCAGAAAATAATATTTCATCACAACATTTATATTTTTACCCAGAGATGTGTATCTAGGTTTATAACCATGATTTGAAAAGTGCTTAGAAAAATCAAATACAAAGTGATGGTTGATTTTTTTTTGTTAACATTAATAATTTCAGCAAGCTGGGGGAATCAAAATTTGTTTTCTTTTCTCCTCTGTGGAAAGGGAACAGGCTAGCTTTGCCAGTAAATACTAAACCTGACTCTTTAAGCTTTAAATGTTCTTACATAAGAACAAAACATTGAAGACCAGACACATTTCCTGGGAATCACCAGGCCCTGTGCTTGTAAAGCTGCTGTAAATTATCAGTTACATTGGGGATTTAGCTGTCATGCTAAATGGAAGTGGATAAGGAAACGGCACAGAGTCTACAAGAGAAATAACAGTATGGGATGGTGATTTTCAGCTGAGGACAGGTTGTTGTGCTCTATCAGAACTAGAATATTAATAGGACTACCACAGAGTTTCATGGAAAGTTTCTTGTGCTTTACTAAACGCCTTTCTTTTTGACCTTCCTCAATTTAAAATTGAGAAATAACCAAATGCTGGATTTTAATACAAGAAGGCCATATGTTTAAAACCCTTTGTCCCTTCTCAGTAATCATCTTTTCTTATGATAATGATTCCCACTGTTATTTGTTCTATTTCTTTTTCCACCCAGGTTATAAAAGTGGAAGAGACTTCCCCAATCTGTCTCTTCCAGTTATTTGGTTCTCAGTGGAAAGGGATTTATGGCAGCTATAGACTCTATCATTTGGTGGATATCAATTTGGAGAAGATTGATTTAGGATAAGAGAATATCTCCTGAAGGCCTATTTTCTCTTTTTAGCTATGACTTTGCTAAAATCTCAAGCTCAGCTATCTTTTTTTAACCTGAAGTAAAAAAATCATAATGTTTCCCCAAAGGATTCGTGGGTATACCATTATACTTGACTGTGAATCTTGGCTGAGACTACTATAACCTTATATAGATAACATCAGTTATGAATGATACTGTTTATTGTATTAACTAGTTTCATTTTTGCATATGTTGTAATTCTTCCTGCTTCTTCTAAAACACTAATCACCATTTGGGTTTCATTAAAGTGTAACCATTATTTAGTGCTTTGATTATATATTTCTGTCAGAAACAAAATGATGCATTTGTGGATTTTTCTAAGGAATGCTTTAAATTGATTGGTGTGCCTGGGAGAAGGGATTCAGATACCAAAATCTCCTGGACTGTTTGTTTTCATAATAATGCAGAAACTGTAGAGAGTTCGGAGGATGACCTTGATGGAAATATGCAAGACCTGAGCAAAAGGGATATAACTTTTTTTTTTTAATCCAGAGAAACAAGATTACATTTCGAAGTGACTCAGGCAGATGCCACTCTGAATCACTGGAGTATAAAATGGGGCAGAGGTACAGGACAGTCAGACTTGCAAGATTATATTCTTAAAGCCACTGTCAATAAAAGCAGTTTTGGCCTTCCTGGTCTGGTCTACTTAGTGAGACTGACATTGATATACAGTGGTAAATGTCTACTGGTTATTTCCTTACTTTAATTCTCTTTGGTAACTTAATTGTATTTTTTTAATCAAATGTTCTTATACCTCATACTTACCGTATATAGGTTGCAGCCTCAAATTTAAATAATAAAGAGTAAATTATACTGAACCAAAATGGATTTCTCTTTGAGTAGCCATGCACAGGATTATATTGTGAAGAGTTCTAGAATGCTGCTCAAATGTATTTAAAGAATGAACATGTTTCTGATGGATAATAATTATCATAATGGAAATGCATCTGACATGCATTATATGTGAACGGTAGCTATTATATTTCTTTAAAACATACAATATGTTTAAAACAACAAAACATACAATATTCCACAAATTCCACAATATTCCACAATATTCCATCAGTTTAAGGAAATCAAGATAATTCCTGTTCTGTCTACCCTCCCCACAGATACGAAGCAGGCAAGCCGGGGTTAAAAATACAAACGTAAAAAGGTTTATTGCAAACACACAAACTTGATAAGGAGTTCTTGGCAGACCACGATACTGTGCCTGCCAAGACAAAATTGTCAGAGAAGTCCAAAACAAACTCACTCAGTTCAGATAAACTCACTCAGTTCAGAGTTTTGTCAGTCCACAAAATAATAGACCAGTAATCCAAAATGCTCTGGAACATGGAAGAAACCTGCTAGAATCAAACTTTGTCATGCACAGAGCAGCACTTGAAGCCCAACCTCTTTTTA
>JANHFM010009669.1:170179-190165 GCA_032468115.1 Grayia smithii
TCCCATCAGTCAAGCAGTTCGAATAGCCATGTTTTCAGTTCCCGGCGGAAGGAGCGGAGGTCAGGGGCGGTCCGGAGTTCGGTGGGAAGACCATTCCAGAGGGTCGGTGCGCCCACAAAGAACGCCCTCGCCCCGGACGCCACCAACCGACATTGTTTGGCCGATGGCACCTTGAGGAGGGCGGCCCTATGTGAGCGCATCATTCTGTGTGTGCCCAACATAATCAACATGATTTTATATATCTGAACAATTTAAACCATCCAGAATGGGTGCCCAAAAGCAGGAGAGTTGATTATCATTTAATATGAAGAATAGCTCATAAAGTGATAACTGTTCAAGCTCACTGGGATTAATCTGAAGTGTCATATGCTGACATGTACAATCTGTATGGGATTTCATCATATTCAACATATTCAAGATAAGGCAATTGTGGTCTTCTGGCTTTCACAGATGAATTCCAGCTATTTGTCATGGCCTAAGACAGCTAACTGAGATTACTTATAATAATGTTTCTGAATGCATCACTTGCTTGCTATTGAGAGAATGTGATAAGATCAAGTTGGCTGAATAGAGATTTATGTAACTATTGGGAGGCAGAGGTGAAAAGCTCTTCATAAGGGACATATTTTGAAATATTTGTTGGTTAAGAGGATTTTTTGAGCATTCAGAAAGGATGAAAGGCAATGAAAAAAATATAATCAATGCAACTGATGTGGCAGAGACTTGAAAAGATATAATATTCAGGTATCAAAACAGAGGAAGAATATTTCAAACCATATCTTCACAAATTTGAGAGGCAACTGTCCAAATTTCATTAAAGTCATTTCTATTTTTTATAGTAAGATTTGATTTCATTGGTGAATTTTTGCTTTTCATTTGCTACCATAATGGCTTTTCCCCCAGTGGTAGCAATATCATGTCAATAGTATTTTTTAAATGTGTACATCAAGGTTGGATAAAAAATAATCCATATTTGGACTAAACAGTTTCCCTTTCTTGAATTAGACCTTGGAAGAATTACCTGGATATACTCACATACTGTTATAGCTATAACTGCTCTATTCGCCTTGAAATGTTCCAAATTAGTTTAGCATTCTGTTTAGCTGAAGTGCTGCTCTTCTCCTGTGATTTCTCTGCCAATTTCCTATTTTACAAAAACAGATGGCCAACTCATGGCTTTTACTGCCAATGCAAATCTGTGCTATACTTTGAAACATTGGCAGAATTCTCTGTGTTCCATTTTGGAATCCTTACATTCCATTTGATGGTGGCCGCTAGACTTTAGCTGTCCATTAAATAATGGAAAACTTAGGAGAGAGAAATAGAAAAGCTTTAGAAATGCATTAACAGTCCTTCAGGGAGCCGAAATGTTTTAGATGATTGAGCAGATGCAAGTCAAGAGTAAAATATTTATTGTGCTAAAAACTATTGAAAGGTAAACACTATCTCAGCTTAAATTTGGTTTCCTCATAGTATCTCATATAGAGTTTTAAGGGGGAGGAATCTAGTCCCTTAAGGAAAGTAACTGGAAATGTCTGACATAACCTGTAATAAACCAATTATTAGCAGCAAAATATAGAGTAGAAGCCTAGCATTAAGATTTCCTACTTAAAAGCTCCTTTTTCTCTTTGAGGCAACTCATTATTCATTTGTTGTCTGCTCTTTGCTAGTTCTCCAGTCTTAATCTGAAAAATCAATTTTAAAATGACAGCTAACTCAATAGGACATCTGGGTTGCTAGTGAAATGTTGCAGATCTCTTGATCCTGTGCACTGGTCCAGGTGCTCGCTGGCCTTATGTCATTTCTGATGTAATCACTGGCACACAGCGATCAGCATGAACTCTGCATTTGGGAACCTCTGGTGGAGAGCCTGCTAATGCGAGACTGAGAGGCTAGGAGTAGAAGGCAACTGGCTCAAGGGACTTGATGAAATACCTAAATCTTGAAGTTCAAACTGATGCTCTTCCACATCAGCCTCCAGGTACCGTACTTCATACACAAACCTTTGTTGCTTTGAATCAACAAATGAAGCATTGGGGGGGGGGGAAGGCACCATGGAACTGATAAAGGTAAATAAAGTTTTAAACTCAAGCAAACAGAAAGAATAAGGAAAAGCAATGCATATTGAATCCTAAACACATAAATAAGCATTTATTAATAAATAATACAAATACATAAATACAAATACATAACTAAGCATTTACATAAATACACAAGTAAGCATTTAAACAAGAACCACTTTGAATATTGCTATCCAGAAAAAAAGGACTGCTTTTTATATCTATTTTATTTCTAAGACTTTTGAATTAAACCAGTTAGCATCTTATTCATCTTTACTTCTTCTAGGTGTGCTATATATATATATATTAATATTCAGATGCAAGATGTAGAGTTTAACACTTTGTTCTCTAAATCCCACTCTGTTCATTTCAGCCACTGCTCAAGCATTGTTTAGATTTCTCTGAATCTTTGCATACTCTGTGAACTTTGTAAATTTCACTGATTCAAGTCACTGATAAAAATATTGAACACCACAGGGTGCAGGGCAGAGCCCTGTGGCACTCCAAGCTTTTTCCCCAGGTTGGAGCCACTAATGAGTATTCTTTGGATTGGTCATTCAGTCAACTTTGAGTTCACCTACGGCTACGGTTGACCTTTTAATTTGATTTTTAGCTAGTTTTAAGTTTTAAATTATGTATTTTAACTTGGACATAGCCCCTTTTTAAATGTGATGTTTTAGCGTTTGTATATGTCTATTTATGTTTTCTATATCTTTTGTTTATTTTATTATAAGCTGCCCTGAGTCCTTCGGGAAAAGGGCGGCATAGAAATTTAATAAATAATAATAAATAATAATAATCTAACAGGAAATCCCTATTTTACAATTTCATAAAGAACAATATTTTAAGGCACTCTGTCTAGGATACGTCTACAACATTCTCCTGTTAATTGTAAATGCTTATCCAGAGATTTGTTGGGTGTTTCTTCTTCCGCTTTTTCAAGATAGCAATGATATTTGCTCTTCTCTTGGCAGCACTTAAAGATGTTCCAAAAAAATTACCAAGAGTAGTTCTCCAATATTCCACCAGTAGGTAATATTTTATCCAAGAGATTTTTCATTTGGGCTTTCAAACATTGTCATGTGATCTATTCTAAATGAAGTCTAGATTTGTTTATCATTTAAGGAATTGCACTTGAAAGATTGTTTGCCATCATTTTTGAATAGCTGAAAATTGACACTGAAGACGGCAATAAGTTACTTCTTACTTATTATACTGAGCCATATGTTTGATTAAGCTTGAGATGTTTAAATACAATCTGTGTAACAGTCTAGATGGTTTTTTTTTCTTGCTTTGGCTGAAAGTGATTTTTATATATAGAGATAAAGCCTAACTTAGCTTCCTCAGTAAGGAAATCTAGGATCTTTTTCCAGGCTACTGTATGATCCTTGGATAATATCTGCACAATACAATATAACTGTAGAGATTAAATAGAGTCTTATCTGATCTGAAAAAAAGTTGGTCAGCCCACAGATATCACCAAAGAGTTTCTCTTTTCCTTCTGTTGCCATCTAAGAAGTCATTGAAAGTGGTTCTTCTTAGCCCTTGACACTTCCTTATACATTTAAAAGTTGCACTTTTTGTATCAGTTGCTCCATTTTCATTAAAGGGATAGTCTCTTCCTCCTTAGTGTATAGGCTTCATGTGAAATTAAAGACTTGATGGATTTGTAAGTAATTATGTTTAAAGTACAGACTACTTAAATGTATCCTAAAATAAGTTATTCTTTATTTTACCAAAAAAAAATATCAATTTAAATCTTGCCTTTCTCAAATTTTAAGCTGCATGTATTTACTTTCATAAAAATCTAAATAGAGATCTAAGAGTGGGGCCAGAGGGGACATTTCAGAGTGCTTTTGTTTCTTTCCATTAATGCACCATTGTCAAATTCTCTAGAATTTTTTTTACTTTTTCATATGGCATTCTCTTATACTAATAGTTTCATTTGAATTAGTTTATTTTTAATTCCATATTTTAATATCTTTTATTGGAAGTAGTCAGTGGTGGGATTCAGCCGGTTCACACTGGTTCAGGCAAATTGGTTGCTAAATTACCCATCTCCTGCTATCAAAGTGGATCCTGGGCACTGCGCTGTACTGCAATGGACAAACAGACAATGGAGCAGCCAGCACAAGGGAAGGAGAAAGTTGCTTTCCCTCTTTCTTCTCCCTGCTCCTCCTCCTTCCCTCATGCCAACTGCTCCATTCTCTGTTTCTCCATTGCAGTGCAGCGTAGTACCCAGGATCCACGTTGAAAGTGTGTGGGGGGATAATTTAACAACCGGTTCATCCAGGGTCAGTTTGGGCTACATCTCGCATCGCGGCCAACCTGACCCTGGGTAAACTGGTTAAATTATTTAAACCCCACCACTGGGAGTAGTTAACTTGAAATGACACATATACACACAAACAAAACATTTTAAACTGAGTCATCCTAAATCTCCTTCCTTGTTTTATAAATAATTTTCAATCAAACTCTCTTGCCCGTGTGGATGAGTTGGTCCAGCAGATTTTGCCAACTTTTTGGCATCTTGTCTGTCAAGATTTTAATGAGAGATATGAAGTGGAAGCACCTGACAGTTACATAGGTAAAAGAGTCATTTTTATAACAGCCACTTTCCCTAACTAAGACAACTGTTATTTAATCTATTTTTGTGATTTGATCATTTTGTAATGAGTAGATACATAATTATAATGACAAACCCATTTACCTTCTGTAAAACCTAATTTGTATGGCATCCTCTTCTCCATCCTCTGGATGATTTATAACAGTAAAACATCATCAAATATATAAATCTGTCAGTTCCTAAGTATGATGAAGCCAAAATACCAAAACACTCAGCATGGCATTGTGAAGCAAGCTCTTCCTTATAATGCCTGTGTTGTAATGTGATAAACAACAATGAAAAAAGGGGGGAGGTTTTGAGAAATTATCCATTTTGCCACTTGTCCCCTGTGGCAACCCAGCAGGACATTAAGCTATTATTACAAAAAAGAGAGTTATAATATAATTACTTACAGCATGCACTTGATGTTTACATACTAAATGCTGATATTTCTTATTTGTATCATCTTATCCCACTATTTTTCTAAACATTTGTTCCTTTTCTGTCTTATTTTATCTTAATTTCCTACAGTTAGAAATAATTTAAATCCTTGAATTTGTGGTCCTTGTCTCTGGATTTATTATTACTCTTAGTTCCAAAATTAGAATCTTCCCATTTTAGTCCTTATTGATTATCTACCTCTTGTTAATATGTCTATTACTTTTAGATTGCTTTACTACTTATTTTATACAGTATTATATTACTCCCTTTCCTGTCTTTGTCCTCTGTTCCCTTTTTCCAAAAATCCAGTTGTTTGCTTTTCTTAGCTGGATCTGAGGTTGGTTGCCCAAAAGCTAACTGTTGCTCATCTCCACCATTTCTCACTCTTAGCTGTCATGTTTCTCTAAATGGCCTCTGAGGGAAATCTCCTCTGAGTGGGTATGAGATATCTCTTCTCTTGGTCCTCTTCTCCATGTTCTGATTCCATAAATGTCATTCAGCTTTCTTTCTTTGGCCCTGGCATCTATGTTCACTCATAAGTCTTCATATAAAAAGTCAAGGGAAAAGTGGAAGACAGATGTTCTGTCCAAGATCAACTTTGCTAGGAACATTGGAGGCTTTCAATCTGCTGAATTGTTAATTAATTATGCCTGTTTTGCCCCCATACACTGCCATCTCCAACAGCAATCTCTCTTTCTTGTCCTATCACTTTATCCTCTGCCACCTTAGAAAACTTCTGAGTTGTTCGATACTTATTTTCTGTGGGATTTGTGCCTTTTTCCTTTCCATTGCCATCAAGTCATTATAACACTCTTACAAAGACTAAACCCTTCTCTAGCTAGCTCCCATCTGTCTCCAGTCTAGATCTATTAGCTGCACTTCATGGCCTCTTATAGAGAGGAACTTGTCTATATGCTGCAGGACATTCAGCTCTGATGGAAGACACACACAGGTGGTTAATGGCCTTGGTGAGAGGCTGTGAGAGATTGTGGGAAAGCTGGGAAGAGTCAGATGAATCTATTTCAGAAAAGACAACTCAATCCAGCTGCTAAGAGAGGTAGAAAATTATGTTTCAAAGAAAATCTACCATAACAAATTCACTATAACTGAGACTAGGAAATGCCTCATAGAATTCTGGAGAGGCTGTATTTACTCCAGAACTAATGTTAAAGAGTCTTTATTGAAATTCATACAATTCTTATTTTCTTAATCTTGCCAATTACATGGGACTTCACAAAACTGTAGCTAGGCAGAGGCTGCCTTCTCACGCATACCGTTGTCCTGTAAGCAGATTGCCAGTGAGAACATCAGAATTCTAAAATCATAAACTTTATCAAAATAAAATGATAAAAAACAAAGAATGACCTTATTTTTTTAAAAAAACAACAACAACATAGCCACCAGGAACAATGTAGCAGCCAGGATTCTTATTGCATGTCTTTCAACGGCTCAAAGAAAAGATCGTCTTTCCAATTTCAGTAGAAATAAAATTCAAAACATCAAAGGTGGGACAGAATCACAACATACCTTCCGTTCCGTTCTATTAAATGGGGTTCATCAGCAGTCAGAGACAGCATTTTGGACCTGTGCAGTTCTTAGTAAACTTTAAATTAACCCCAAGTAAAGAGAATTTTAGTAAAACAATCACACATTGTAATATAATCATTAATTATAACAGCATGAAGAACAACAGTTGGAAAAATCTATTTCAGAAATGATCACTTGCGGGGCATCAGCTGAAGCTTCAGAAACACTTTTTAGGACATGTCTTCACCTGGGGTGGGGGGTGGGGGTGGAAATCCCAATATAAATTTCCCTCCAATCATACTAGATCCTGGAAACCAGATAGTCACTTCTATGTTGTTTTCTGGATAACAATATGGAAGTGATTTGCCAGGGACTTCAAGCATGTTTTTTCAACTTCTATGGCTCTGATATTTCCTGGAAGACTGATTTCCAAGTACTTAACCAGTACTGGCTCTATCATTTCTGAGATCAGACAAGATCAGCAAGTCTATAGATATAATATTAGTAGGGAGGGAAAGAAAAAGAATATTACAAAAGGTGAAACATTTATTTTGCGGACACCTAAGGATTTCAAATAAAAGTTTGCCCTTGATCAATCCTTACCAATTTTAAGTATTTCAAGGGTTTTTTTTTAATTCTTCTCATGCTGGTGGGTATAAAACAAATGTGGATTCTAACTGAAAACCTTGCTAGTAATTGTCCATAAATGAGAGAAAAATAAAACCCTTTAGTCTACAGACCCGTACGTGTCTTCCAGTGAATAAAGCCTATTGAACAGAATGAGATTTGTTTTACATCTTTAGTGATTTGCTGGCTTTCATTTTTTCTGATAAACAAGAAAAAAGTCTTCTCATTTTGCTCCTGTTCCTAGGTGACTTCTATATGCAGCTGTTAGACTGCTTTAGGACTTAAGGAAGTTTGTGTTAAACTCTGAAGGCTTCCTGGGGGCAAACACATGGTTTTTTTTTTGTTTGTTCTTAGTAAGAACTGAGCAAAAGTAGAAATAACCCTCAGAAAAAGATTTCCCCATGCTGAGACCATTTTTTTTCCTATGGGTTTTGAAGAAAATGAGGAAGAGAAGGAGTTCTGTTCTGTTGTCAGATTATTTAGAGCTTGTTGCATAATTACTTTATCTTCCAATGCATGTCATTCTTTAAAAAAATAATAACAGTCACAGGCAGCAGGATACCTGCAAATATCAGTCTGTCTGTAGACATTTTACTACTAAGCACTACCCCTGGCCAGCTAGACACTATTATTTTGTAAATAATTTTTCTGATGATGGAAAACAAAAATGCAATTCTTGTCTTCCTCCAAAAATACACCCGGGTTCACATAGGCTCTGCAACATTCTTAGAAAATAAGAAGAGTAAGTAAGTATGCCTGGGTGATCTAAGGCAGTGAGTCTTCTTCAGGTAGCTGTTCATCTGAATGAATTAGATAAATAAAACTCTTCAGAACTGTCATAATTCAGCAAGAAAGAAATTGAAATTTGACATTGGTTGACTTTTAAAGATTACCAGTCTGGTAGTTAGCTAAAGGGAAAAACAATATATAACGTGCATCTTTTTTTTCCCAGATTTATTTTCTTAATCCCTATGTCAGGGAGGTGACAGAGAGTGACTCTCTCCTGGGCCTAGAAGTAACAAGGAAAAGCCTTTCCATGTGACCCAAAAACACAGACAGAGCATTATTTTTGCTGACAACAAAGCAGCAGAGTTGTTCTCTGGCTGAAAGATAGAAGACACACCATGAATTTTGGTGACATTTATTACCCAAGTTTAACCTGCTTTTCCTTTGTCCAATTCCACACATATTGTTTGCCTGTTAATTCTTCCTAAGGTTCCAAATATGTACATATCATCAAAATCAGATCTTACAGAGGCAAAAATGGTCTCCCTGGGACATCTGTGTCATCAGCAGTATGCTTCTATGAGCCCCTCATAAATATTACAGTTAAGGATGTCTGGTGTTCTCAACCAGCATAACTCTTAGATAAATTGTGCAGAAGAAGCCATGAAAAATATTTCAGCTCTGGGATTGGTTGTGGAAAACCTATCCATCATTCCAGCTTTGACAACTTTGTTGACTCTGAAACAAGAGGTGGATTTTATGGCTGTCAGAAAGAAGGTAGATGAGTTGGTTCTTATGACCTGTTGGGAGCTACTGCGTTTGAGTGGGCAGGTAGGTGGGTGGATGGGTGAATGCTAATTCAGCTCATAATTCCATGTGTTTCCATCCTGGTAGCTTTGTGATTTGACAGCAGACTTGTCTCACTGGCTGACAAATGCAATCATGGTATTCAGAGGGTAATTGCAGCTTTCAAGCTGTATCTTCTTCTATGAAGATTTCACTGCATGATGAATTTTCACATGGAAATATTTAGATTATCATAAAGGAGAATTAGGTACTTCTATGTTAACTGATGCTCTCAAATAATTGCAAGCAAATAACAAGCTGATAGAGCCAAAACTGTAAAATATGTGTTGATACTGCTCATATATGCATTCAAGCATTACAAAGGCAAATTGCTGGAAATCAAATCTAAATTATGATACGCCTTTTGTTTTTAGAAGAAAACAATCCATGATGATGTTGTATGAGTAATCTACAGTTAGATTCATGGTCTAAGATTGGTGGAAACTTCATAATTCAAATCCTAACCAAGGACTAAGAATTATTAAGGTAGAATCTAGAATCTAAGGTAGTTCCAAATTGGGTAAGGATTTTTTGTAAAATTAGGGCATTCAGGCGTGAAAAAAAAATCAATATTTCCAGATATTAAGGAAATCATTTGCATATTGTTCTGAAGGCTTCCTATCACAATTGGCATAAAAATAGATTTTTTTTTCCATAAGCATTCAACTTCAATCTACAAGACTCAGTATTTCATTTATTTTTCAAATTGCTTTACCTCAATCCTAGAATCACTTGGAGTAGCAACATCAATGAACCAACATTACTCTTTTCAATGTCTCATTGTACAGTCATCCAGATGTTCAGACTGGATTTGGCATTTTTGTCCACCTATCAAATTCTTCTCAAGGACATGGGAATAGGCAGATGTGGATATTTGGTGGTATTAGAGGCATCGACACAGGATGTAAGCTTTTCTGAGTAAAGCAATTGCTGTTCCTTTTGCAATTGACTGATGGTGATTTTGTCAATGCCAATGCGGTTCATGTGGTGCTCCAATTGTTTTGGGATTGCACCCAAAACAACTGGGTGTGATTACTATTACTACCTTTGCTTTCTTTTGGCACAGTCATTCCATTTTTAATTGCAGACTTCGTGTTTTGTTATCTTCCCCAGTTCCTTTTCTTCTATTCTGTTGTCTCAAGGTACTTCTACAGTCACTATCCAGTCCTTTTTGTCTTTCTTATCAAAAATTGTTAATTCTGGCATGTTATACAGAAGGTTCCTGTCTGTTTGAATTCGAAAGTCCTAGAACACATTAGCATTTTCATTTTCATTTTCTAATACTTTATTTTATGGTCCCACAAGAAATATTGCTGCAAACTCTGCATAGGCATCAGGAAGGGTATCCGGCTAGTATAAACTCAGTTCCATTCTGGAGTGGAGCTCCACTCCAAAGCAAGGGATTATAGGGTTGTAAAAAGAAAAAAAAATCATCCAAAATGATAGCTGTTGTTTTTATTATCAAATTCTAGTCTTCACATTTATTTATTTATCTAGTTTAAAGCAAGACCATTATATAGAGTCACTGATGATTGGTACCTACTGGAGTGCAATCATGTGCTAAAATTAACAATTGCTATTTCAACTCCATGATTAATATACTAACACAGGATACTGCACCTCTCATTTTAGTTGTTTGCCCATAGAATACTGTATGTTAGAGGACACATATTCGAGTCAGTTGTCAAATTTGGAATTTTAAGGTAACCTTTTAGGTGTGTTCACAGCAGGAACGGTGGGTGGGCCTTGCCCATTCACAAAATAGTTGCCTTGGAGAGATCAACAATTATAAACACAGATTTGTGAGAACATTTCCCTGCCATCACTCAAATGATATACTGTAAGGGTGGGACAGGATCTTGAAAATAAAATTGCTAAAGCTTAGTGTGTAAAACCCATTAGAACAGCTCAATATCAAAATATAGCCTAAGTATTGTCTTTCCTCCCATGCACTCTGCAGTAACGAAAACCCATAAACTCTGCTGAACTATTGCTTTTAGCAATTAGCTAGAACCAGAAGGAAAATTGAATTTCTGCATAGCATGCTTAGACAGCTCTATATTATCCAGCAATTACTTTCCCCGTGATTGAGATTTTCCCATAAAGTATACAAGTCCTTATTCAGCAAAGGTATCTAACAAATTCAGTTAAAAATTTATTACCTGAAGGTATGGTTCATTTCATTTCTTGTTGTTAATCTTGGATGGGGAATTCATGATGCCTAGCTTGTTAATTGCCATTTGAATCGCCTCTCTGAATTGCCCCGCTGCCTATATCCATTTCTACAAGGCTCCAAGAAAGTGAGAGGTTTAATAACTACTTTCCTTTTATTGTGTTCTTTTTTTTCTAACTCAAAATTTCAGGTTCGTTGTCAAGAACTTGATTGTATTAACACAAATGTGTATGTATGCATTTGGTTTATCTGCTTCTGGAATCTTTCAGCTTGCTAAATTTCCCCATGTCAACTTCTGTTTCATTTCTCTTGGAGGAAGCAATAGCTTTAAATATCTGATTTCTGATCCATTTTCCTTTTTTAAATAAATTACTTTTATTTTTCTTTTAATTCGCACCATTTCCTGCTATTACATTAACAAATATTGAACCAGTAAAACACATACTTGGTCTCTAAAAAGGTTTAAATCATGGCAACAGGACCAAAGTTTATTAAACTGAGGATGAGTTTGTTACTCATCCAAGTAACATCTTCAAACATTTTCAGTCAAAATGAAAATTTTGGTTAGGCATAGAGTCATTGGAATTACTAACTCTGCCATACTGACTGCAGGGGGTTTATCCCCAAAATGAAATGCAATGTGTAAATGAAGACATTTGTGGGGGGAGGGGACCCTGCAGCAGAGTTGGTACATTCCAATGACTCTGACTCTATGCCTAACCAAAATTTTCATTTTGACTGAAGAAATTACTTGGATGAATAACGAAACAGCTAAGTTTAATAAACTTTGTTCTAGTTGCCATGATTTACTTTTTAGATACTTTTGGCCTGGATGACTGAGTCTTCATTTACATATACAAACAGTCAGCTTATATTTTATCTTAATCCTTTCTTCTTTCCCTTCCAGACTGTCCACTCCCAACCCCATACACACACAAATACTCTCAAACACCTTTCCAAAACTATCTGGCCTCCTTAGTTCCCCGAGTTTCTGATCTGAAAATACATAAGAAGATGGCTTCCCTGACCATTAATTGAAGTCTGGAAACCTGATGTAACTGCATATCCCTAGAGAGATAAAGCTACAGTTAAATAGGGGACATTCAAGCACATTTTTCAACCTGCTTGCTATCTGAGTTATGTATTTTATGTATTTTTTTATTTATTTATTTTTGTCAAGCATATATAAGATTACAGATAAAAGTATAAACTTTTTGAATACATGAAATGTATAAACATGATTATGAATACAGGAAATGGATCAGTGCTGCGTTGCTCCCGGTTCGGTCCGGTTCGCATGATCCGATAGCGGTGATGTTGTGACATCACGGAACCGGTTCTCCGCGTCCCGGAGCTGGGCCCACCCGTGAGCCCGATCTTACTTTTTTCTGGTAAAACCCCCGAAAATAGCCCTCTGCGCATGCGCAGAGAGCTTGTTTCATGACTTTTCCTGAAAAAAAATTAGTGCGCATGCGCAGTAGTGCGCTTTAGGCATGCGCGTGAGCGAAGCAAGCGCTCATGCGCAAATCACATGCGTGCATGTGCAGGAAGAGAACTGGTAGTAAAGGTAAGTAGAACCCATCCCTGAAATGGATATGAATAAATGGGCACATTAGGACAGGGATGGTAGGCATGTTGGTGTGCTTATGCATGCCCCTTACAGACCTCTTAGGAATGAGGTGAGGTCAACAGTAGACAGTCTAAGATTAAAGTTATAAGGGTTTGGGATGTAACCAGAGTCAGGTAGTGCATTTCAGGCATTGACCACTCTGTTGCTAAAGTCATATTTTCTGCAATCAAATTTGGAACGGTTTACCTTAAGTTTGTAACTATTGTGTGCTTGTGTATTGTTGTGGTTGAAGCTGAAGTAGTCATTGAAAGGTAGGATATTGTAGCAGATAATTTTATGTATTACGCTTAGGTCAGACTGAAGGTGGCGTAGTTCTAAGTTGTCTAAGCTCAAAATTTCAAGTTTGGTGGCATAAGGTATTCTGTTGTGAGCAGAGAAGTGGAGGATTCTTCTTGTGAAATATCTCTGGACTCTCTCAATTCTATTAATGTCTGATATGTAGTGTGGGTTCCAGACAGATGAGCTGTATTCAAGAATTGGTCTAGCAAATGTTTTGTATGCTCTAATTAGTAGTACAATATTACCAGAGAAGCAGCTATGCAAGGTTAGGTTAACAATGCCTTTTTGGCAATGTTGTTACAGTGGGCTCTGGCACTTAGATCTTTAGAGATGAGTACCCCAAGGTCCTTGACAGAGTGTGGGTCGTCTGCAAGGTCATGTCCATCTAGCTTGTATTTTATGTTCTGATTTTTTCCCAATGTGTAAGAACATTTGTTGGTTGAGATTTGAATGAACCCCACACTCCATCCCAGATGTTCCCCAATGCAGACATGTCACATTTGCAGCCATAATCGCAACCAGCAACTCACTTGTTTAGCTTAGTAGCTTTCCTTTGCGTTATAAAACTGTGAAGATTGTAAATGTGAGGATTGGTCTCAAAGTTAACCCTGATAACTGTGAACAGTTGCTGTTTGAGTTTGAGGCAGTTGCTAAATAAAGACTAACTGTAGTTTCTTTGCCTTTGCAAAAGGTTCTCAAGCACTTTCTGTTTTGAACTGAACAAGACCATTTTCTTTTGTTTTTAAATATTTTAAAAAGTTTACTTTTCAGCCATCTACTGCAAGGGATCTATCACTCTGCATCTGTTCCAAAGATACAACAACAGCAGGTGTTCTAAAATGGAATAGCCAAATAAAAATGTGCATTCTTAAACTCTTGGGTTCAGAACCTCTCAAATAAATCAGAGCTAAAATACTCTGTCCTGCAAGTCATGCCCTGATTTTGCTACCATTCAGAGTCACTGATACGAGAGGAAAGAAAATCATATGATGAAAATATTTAGATAAAAATTACTATGCAGAAGTAATGTATTTTATAGGACACCTAGTTCAGAGGTTTTTTTAATGCATTTTTTTTTTTTTTGAAAAATGGGAATTATTTATAATTGTTACCTACCGTCCCTGCTCATTTTCAGTTCTGGTTTTAGTCCACCCTGTGAAATTCACTATTGTGAATTATGTATCTCTTTTTAAGAGACCAGCTGCAGATTTACTGTAGATAAGACGTTTTCGGCTGGCTAATGTTCTGTGCTGCAGAGCTGTTAGCATAATTGGGTTACTTCTATTATAGTAATGCTGGGGAGCCTGTCAATGTAGCTCCAGAAATGCCTACTTGCCAATGCTTCATGTAATCGGTAAAAGCACTTTCTGATGGAAAGTAAGATATAATTTGAACAGCTGCAAGGAAACTATTTATTTATTCAGTTTTGATGTAGTTCCAACCAATATTTATTCTTAAACCATAGGTAAATTTCAAAATAATTATCGTTGAAGTTTCTAGGTCTAGAGCATTTCGATTTAGTTATCTGAAATGGGATAAACTTCCATTTAAGCTCAGGGCTATATTCTGTTCTTGAATGATAGAGATGGGACTTAGACCTGGACAAAGCTGTAGATGGGGCCTGGCCAACCACTTAATTTGATTTTATTTATTTTAAATTTAATTTAAATTTAAACATTAAACACTGAATTGGATTCTATACCATCCATTTAATAACCATATCATTATATCAGATTAAAATTACAGTACAGTGGTAACTTTCAGAATTTCATTTATTGGTTTTGTTATGGCATTCAGCCCAGTGACCTATGTAGCTGAAGCTACTGTGAGCCTCTCTGGATATTGGTTCTTTAATTATCCAGTACTGCAAGGACTTTAAACTTTGAAACCTTGGGTTATTATTATTTTGCAAAGACCTTTTGTCTGCAAAGACAGGAGGGATTATCTTTCTATATCTGTTTACTCAGTGTAGTGTTTCCATTAAAGCATCTCCAGTAAGTTGATGAATCTGGACAATCTTTGCATTGTTCAATTTGGGAGGTATCTATTTTTTTTTTACTTTTTTATTGTTAAAAATAATTGAAAGCCATCCATTTTATGTAGAAGGAACTGTAGGTAGTGGCCAGCTTAGATAGGTATTCCACTCCACTTATTTTCAAATTCTGGAATCATTTATTTATTTCCAGTCTGCCTAACAAGCACAACAAAGGATTAAACAAGGATTACAAAGTTTCCCCACTTCCTGTTTTTCTTTTCCTTGGTCAGATGTACCTGGAACTTTTGAGGCTTCCAGATTTCTGAGTTGCTGGTCACAGTTTACTTAGATATCTCAAACACCACTTTTCTTATCCCAGTGTGTACTTTATTCCTTTTCTCTTGGAAACACCATCTGAGTCTTGGTGCTTAGTCTCTATGGAATTTTTTTTCCTTCCTTCCTTCCTTCCTTCCTTCCTTCCTTCCTTCCTTCCTTCCTTCCTTCCTTCCTTCCTTCTTTCCTTCCTTCCTTCCTTTTTTCCTTCCTTCCTCCCTTCCTCCCTCTCTTCCTCCCTCCCTCCTTTCCATTGCATCCTATCCCATCCCATCTCACTCCATTCATCCTGATAGTAAAGGTTTCTAACACAGAGATCTTTTTTTAAATACAAGAGCATGCATTAACCCTTGAGAAGTTATACAGATTCATATCATCTAATGGTGGAGGAGGCAACTCTGAAGAAAGAAGGCTCACATCATTTCTTATACATGTTGAGGTAATTTATGTAAACTTTTATACCTGTTCTATTGAATCCTTTGTGCTCTCTGAGCTTGGTATTCTCTCAGCTTGGTTCAAGCAGGAAACAATACCCTAATCAAGGAACAACCAAGGACAAAACTGTACCCACACTAATACTTCTCTAGGCAAGCTACTCTGTGTAAACAAGGAGCAAACATCATAGCCCCTAGCATTGGTGATGTTATGTTCAGGTAATGAAATAGCTGCAAGCAAATAACCAAGTTCAGAGAGCACCAAATACTCAAGTGTTCAACCCACAGCCACATATATTCTCTTTTATTGTACTTGTTCCATTTTCTGCGACTGTTATTTTTATGTAACACAATTGTTAGGCAGCATCCAAATTGAATGAATAACTAAATAAATCATTGTTAAAATAGAATGGTATTGGAGAGCTCTGGATTCACCAAGAGAGAAACAAGTGATTATTATCTGAGGTCTCAGCCTACCTCTAATTTAATTACTAGTTAGAAATTTGTGTAGTTACTTGGTAACAAGCATTTAATACACTGTGATGTCATTCTATTTAAGCCATGGGGATTTAACAAAAGTTGTATTTGGTTTGGCCCTGAAGCTTAATCAAATTTTAATTTATTTCATGTTGCATCAAATGGTCATAACCTTTTCTTTAATGGATGATTGGTAACAGTTTGTAGCTTTTTAGCAGGAAGTATACAGTTTATTGACCTAAGAGACAAAACAGTTAAAGTATTTATTCCTATTAACAGTGAACAGACACATTTTTTACTGTAGACTAATTGAAAAACCCCAAGGGAAATGCCCTATGCAATTCACTGACTTGATTGCTCTCAATGGATAGAATCAGCATTGCCTAGACTTTCTCTTTATGATGACAATTTTCATTTAAATAAAGTCATTTTTCTGATTCTATTTACTTCTTCAGAAATGCATTTATTTGTGCAACCAATACATTCTATGTTTTAAGATGACAGACAGACAGACAGGCACACACACACAGATAATAGACAGACAGACAGACTGTATGGAGAGAAAATTTGTTATCAATGGCACTGAGAAAGATCTGGTTTGAGGAATTTTATTCTGATGTCTTTTCTTTGTGATTTTTTTTTAAAAAATGGAAACATTTTTAAAATGTTCAAGTTTATTATAATCTACAGGGATTATAGGCACTTTTCACTCTCACCTTCTTACTTTGTCCTATTAAATGTATGAATGTCAGTTTCTAGAAATTCAACACAACAGTCGATATGGAAGCCAAATGCCTTGCTTTTAACAACAAGCAAACAGATAACCAAAGGCACTGCTATTAAATAAACCATTTTCATAAACGAAAATGCATGTCTATCTATTCACTAAGATAGATGCATAGACCCAAATCCATTGAAAGAAATGTTATTGATATGGTGAGCAAAACTCTATTTGCTCAATAGAATATTATTTGATTTAAGATGAAGAGAGGAGATGAAGTAGGGAAAAATATAACTGAACTTAAAACAATTCTGGATATTTCCTCTTCCTCTTCCCTCCCTCCCACTAATAATTCTGTGCATGTGCCAAGATTGCATATGGGTTTGTGCATAGTATACATTAGCCAAAAGTCACACTCTAACAAAGATAAATGGATAATGCTATGATCAATAATACATTTGTACAAAATCAATTGATTCCCTACCTGTGAATACTGATCCCCCAAATACAGAGGCCATTTTCACATACCCCAAATTCCCCTACTATATTTCTTCCAAGCAGCAATAGTAAAATGAATGGGAGAAGAAGGCTGGTGCCATGGGAAGTTTTGAGGTCCCCAAGAGTGGCCCCTGTAACACCACTCTTCCACAAGCTGGATTAGTTGCCAATCTGTTTCCAGGTACAATTCATGGTGTTGGTGAGCACCTTTAAAGCCCTTCATGGCATCAGTTGAGGTTACTTGAGGATCATCTGACTAGTGCGAACTGGTAGTAAAGGTAAGTGGAACCCTGCATCTGACCCAGTGGCACTGGCTTGTCCCACCTGTGCTGGCAGAAGAGGCATGCTGCGGGTCCTGTCAGTCCAGCTGGCATACTCCAGGATGAGGGCCTTCTCTGCTGCTGCTCCTGCACTCTGGAATATTTTTTCCCCACTCACCCCCATGTGTGTTGGCCCCAAGCCTCCTATCCTAAAGATCTGGCTGCCAGTTGGCCTGAGGCTCCAATGGGGGACACCACTGTGGAGGTGGTTGATCAAGTAACAACAGATCCTACCTCTCCCCATTCCACCCCACCCTCCCCACAAGAAAAAGAAAATGAGATGTTGATTGGTTTTTGGATGTATAGTAGAGAGTACAGCTATATAAAGCCTTCACAAGAAGTGGTTTACATCAGACAGAAACATCTATGACAGGAGTCCCCAACCTCTGGTCCATGGCCCAGTGCTGGGCTGCAACCCATTCAGAACCAGGGCGCAGAAGTGGTGGGTGAGTGCACATATGCATGATGCATGCAAAGCTGTATTTGTGAAAGCAGTGCACATATGCAAACCATCCCCTGTCCTTACCCACTGCTGCTTCCACCTCCACCAGTCCACCAAGTCATGCTGATCGATGAGATAGAGCTTTGTGTCTCAACAGCCATTCCAGAAAATGCTTGAAATCCACAGATATAGTAAGGTCTCTGTCTCTGCATGATCCACATTTTACTTCTGGCAGACAGAAAAGGGAGCTTCTCCCTTTCCATAGCCAATAGGTTCAGTCTCTCTTCAACAGGTCTGACACAACTCTCCCACTTCAAAGATAATCAGTTTATGAAAATCCTCACCTTCTGTATAAATAAATATTGTACTTTAAAAAGATCTATGTTTCAAGTACCCACTTCAGATGTTGAAAGCTGTTATTACTTTCTTGTAAATATTATTCAGAGTGATTTTGCTGGGCTAGTGTTCCTGGGGTTTGATGTTCATTTTAAATGAGAGAAAATTCAGGAATTATTTTACTGACATGAAAGAAATGTAGCATAAAAAGGTGACACAAGCAACCTTGGTGTCCATTGTTATGCCATTCTGTATTCAGCAATGTAGCCAATCAGAAACAAGAGAGCCAGTTTTGTCTAGTGGTTAAGATACCAGGCTAGAAACCAAAGGATTATAGTTTTAGTCCTGTTTTAGGCATGAAAGCCAGTTGGGTAACTTTGAGGCAGTCATTGTCTCTTAGTCCACAATGTCAGGATCGAGTGTCAAAATTGTAAATCAATTCCTGTCATAATCAATGGATCAACATTTGATGGATCCAAACAAAGGCAAAACCTGCACACATGGGAAAATGCTAGGAAGAAGAAAATCCAATCAAAAGTAAGTTCCAAAAAAGAATAACGTTTACAGCCAAGTTTCCCTCACAAACCTTCCATTATTAATTTGGAGTTTTGATTCAAATAAACAATGTAACTCAAAGACTATGTGAGCATTCTAACCTATAAAGGCAGTGGTTTTTGAATATTACACTATTGGTATGGATAGTTTAATAAGAAAATGGCTACTTAATTTTATTCAGCTGTCATGTATGCAGTCTTTGGATAAATCAAAGTGAACAATTTGGAACCCCTAATTTGGAGATGATTGTTTTGGGTATAGTTATTTTTCAGCAGGATAATCTGAAAACTGATTTTATGTAGAATAATATTTCAGGAGTGGAGAGCATTTAATATCATTTAAATTAAGCTATATTCTACTCACTGCTGCTTTTTTCTCAGAGAAAATTGAACACTTGTGTTAACTCTAATTTAATAAATGTAGTAAACTCTTATCTAAGTCAAGCTCAGTTCTTGGTAACTTCAAGGATATATCCAAGTACTGAACAGATACAACCTTGCTTGCTAACATTTTTCAAGATCACCCAAGATAGCAAGGCAATAATATAGCATATCTTGATTAAAGAAGTTGATGTTAAGGATATCTAAGATGTCTCTGAATGTACACATCTTTGTTTCACTACTGTTTCTGTCATATGAAAAAAAGAAAAGAGAAATCCCTCTTGGCTGCAACATAGATATAAACTCTCAAGTCTCGAATGGAAATAAAGGAAAAGCAGAAAAAGAGACAGAGATCCACACATATTACATTACCTTGCATATTTGGTCATGGGAAAAGTTGTTGTAGCAAGTTATTGCCTTATATTGTTGCTTTATACTGTTTTTTCTTCTTCTGCATCTTAAGGGCAAAGATACACAACATATGAAGAACAATGCTAGAGCAGCTTTCTAGAATCAGGTCCGCATAACCTTGTTGCTGGTATCCTAAGATTTTTACTGACTGTTTCCTAATATGATTTGATTGCTCATTTGTTCCCTATGA